>CAUYPK010124698.1:0-31489 GCA_963574355.1 Loris lydekkerianus | reverse complement strand
ATCCTTTCTTCTGCTTGCTCCAGTCTGTTACTGAGAGATTCTGCTGTATTTTTCAGATCTTTGAGGGCTGCAAATTCTTGCTTCAGTGTATTAAAATCTTTGGTGGTTTTGTCTTTAAATTCGTTAAATTTTTGAGACAACTTTTGAATTTCTCCTCTTATTTCTAATTCCGACTTTTAAATTGCTCCTTGAATTTCTAATTCCGACTTTTAAATTGCTCCTTGAATTTCTAATTCCAATTTTTTCTCCATTCTGTTAATTTTGTTTGCAATTCAAATTCTAAATTTGATTTCTGACATCTCGGCCAACTGTTTATGAATGGGATCATCAGTTACATCTGCCATATTTTTTCTTGGAGGGGGGGGGTTGATCTAGTCTGGTTATTCATGTTACCAGAGTTTTCCGTTGATTCTGCCCCAGGATCTTTTTACACCATTTGATTTTTCCCCTGGAGGTTTGTCAAGGACCCGTTCAGTTCTATGGCTTCAGAAACTGGGGACCTGTTTGGTGTGATGGGGCTAAGTGATTCTGTCTTGTTTTAAGCTCATCTCTTTTTGACCCTAGTGAAACAGTTAGTCTGGGTTGAAGTCTCAGCTGTAGAAAAATACCAGCAATCAAGTCACCTCGCCTTCCACAGAACAATTGGAAAAGGAAATCAAACCTTCCTACAACCACATACCCAGGGCACCACCTGAGTAGTCCTCGGGCAATTGGCTCACTTCAAAACGTCTAAATCAATGTCTCAGTCAGCACCTGTCTCAGGTGGGAGAGTTTAAAAGGTCTGTGGCAACTGGATCACAGAGGTCTTGTGACTACTCAGATATGGCTTGCTCCGGTGCTCCGTGGAGTCAGGAGGACCCACCCAGAAAATAGATCAGTCTGGGAAGGTTGATGCCTCCTTCCCCACCTTGCACCTCTGTCACACCCAGTCACTGATAGTCCTGCAGGGTTTTGACCCAGTTGCCTGTAGTGAACAGATACTCCAGGGGTTTGCACCTGCCTGAATCACAAGGAAATCTATTTCTGCTCAGCCAGGTCACTGCACTCTGCCTCTATCTAGCAGGCGGAAGTGAAGCCTGACAACCCTGTGTGCTTGGTGGAGGCTGGGGGCTGTTGACTCAGTTCCAGCCCCACCCATGATTGACTTTACTGACAGAACAGAACAGAACAACTTTGCTGGAATTTGTTTCTGTCCCTGCTAAATTTCCCTGCAGAAGAAAAGCTGTTTTGAGTTCCCAGGGCCCGTGCTTCAGGCCCTGTCTTTGCTCCTGCTGGTTTGTATTCGGTTACCTGTCAGATCTAGCCTCCTCTTTTTTTTTTTGTCTATAGGCTGATGATCCCCTGAGGGCCAGGTGTGTCTTAGGCTCAGTAAAGTGGTCCTCTGTGTCAGCCCTGCCCTGGGATCTCCCCGGCTCTGCACGTATGTTTTTAGTCCCCACACTCCACCCAGGCCGGTCGTGACTAAGGCAATCACTTTGATCACAGGGCCTACATTTCCATCCCAGACCTGTTCCATGGTGGTTTCCACCTGCGTAGATGCCCAGCCTTCTCTTGTTGCCCAGGGAGACAGGGGGTGTGGCTTCAGAATATCTGGGAGTGAGCCCTATTGTTACCAAAAGATGGCTGCTGCTCTGCACCACTGCTCCAGTATGGTTCCCTCTCAGCTGACCGTCCTCTCCTCACTCCCATGCCCCAGAGTCAGCACTGACCAGCTTCAGTTTAGGCCCTGTCCACACCCCTCGAGAAATCACCCAAGAATCTGGACTCCTGGGGGACAGGCCTCCAGACCTCAGAGTGAGAGTGGAGGTGAGTGCTGGGAGCTCAGAGCTGCAGGTGGAGAGTATAAACATTTTTGTACAGTTTTATGCCTGGCAGGAGAACACCATGGCACCCTAGTAGGGGAGGTAGGTCCAGTTTTAGAGGGTCTCTCTGGAGTGTAGTGGAAGGAACTTTGAACTCTGTTCGTTTGTTTGTGGGGCACTCTGAGCCACTCTCATGGGGGAGGGGACTCCCATCCACTTGGTGATGGATTTTGTACCTTTTCTTGTATCCTTGGGGTCGCAGCTCAGCGGGGTTGGTTCTTCAACCTTATCTCCTGGTGCAGCTCTAATCCACCAGGTTGCTTGCTAAATTTCTGTTCTTTAACTCTCCTTCTGAATGGGAGCCTCTGTGAAAAGCTGGCTTCAGTCACCAATCTTGTCTCTGCCCCCCAAATGACAAATTCTTGCTGAAGGCAAAGAGAAGAAAGATTTCACTGTCTGCATTTGAATATGCTTTAAACTTGGCTGTCAGGAAATGAATAATGCATAACTCAACCTTCATTCCTTTTGGCTTGTACTGCCCAGAAATTGTAGCACCCACCCTGGGACCCAATTATATATTTTATTTCTTTTTCTTTTATTAAATCATAGCTGTGTACATTGATATGATCATGGGGCATCATATACTAGGTTCATAAACCATTTGACATATTTTCATCACACTGGTTGGCATAGCATTCCTGGTTTTTTTTAGTTATTGTGCTAAGACATTTATATTCTGCATTTACTAAGTTTCACATAGATCCTAGTATGATGCACTGCAGGTGTGATCCTATCTGTCCCCCTCCCTCTACCCACTTCCCCCTCCCTCCCCTCCCTTTCCCTCTTCCCCCTATTCTTAGGTTGTAACTGGGTTATAGCTTTCATGTGAAAGCCCTAAATTAGTTTTATAGTAGGGGTGAGTACATTGGGTACTTTTTCTTTCATTCTTGAGATACTTTACTAAGAAGAATATTTTCCAGCTCCATCCATGTAAACATAAAAGAGGTAAAGCCCAAGTGCCCATCGATCCACAAATGGATTAATAAATTGTGGTATATGTGCACCATGGAATATTATGCAGCCAATTATATTAATAACATTATTTTTGGTGTCTGCTAACAACTTTTCTTTTAGGCTGATGTCCTGAGCAGTGCTTTGCAACTGTGCATGTACATCAGAATGACCTGGGGTGCTTCATAAAAATGCAGATGCCCTGGCTCCACTTTAGCATGAAACCCAAATAGGGACATTTTTTCAGTACTGTTCAGGTGATTCTAATGCACAGCTGGGGTAGAGCATTGTTGCTGTATAGGGCCTGTTTTGCATGATATTCTTTTGCTTATTTGAGGATGCTTTAATATAGTAAAGAGTTAGGATTCGTTATTATAAGATTCAGTAGTGTATAAATTTTAATCTTAATAATACCAGGAGCACCTAAGGACATGTTAACCAAACTGTAGAAGCTGGAAGTAGACCTTCTAACTGCAGTACCTGGCCTTGGGTAAGTTGTTTAGCCTCTAGATGCCTTGGTTTCATCACCCGTGAAATGGGGATAATACTTCCTTTCCTGGTAATGCATGAGAAGGATTTATGGTAGTGTCTTTCATAAAGTTGGCATGTACATGATAAATTCTTTTTTTATTTTTTATTAAATCATATCTGTGTACATTAATGCAAAAAATTGGCAGCATTAATTACAACATGTATAGGAGATGCTTTGTTTGGATTGAGCCATGCTGGGGTTCTGAAACTATCTACTATCAGAATTTCTGTGTCTCTTGCAACACATTGGAAATTGTCATAATGTCTTGGAGCAGAGACTTTGTGCCTTTGACCCCATCCTCTTCTTCTTTAGGAATTCCTAAAATTCATATGTTTTATTTCTTGGAATGATCCCATAACTCTCTCAGGGAATACTCTGTTTTTTTTCTTCATTTTTATGCCTCTTTGAATGCTTGGGATATTTCAAAAGTCTTGTCTTCCATATCTGAGATTCTTTCTTCACACTGATCGACTCTATTTCTGAGGGACTCTACTGTATTTTGAAGTTCCTCAGATACCTTTTTCAATTCCTTAAGCTCTGCTATATCTTTCCTCATTATATCCACATGATTGGTGACCTTGTCTTTGAATTCATTAAATTTTTGAGACACCTTCTGAACTATTTTTTGTTTTTCTGTTTCCATCTTTTCCTCTATTCCAATTATCTTATTTAGTATTTATATTTTAAATTGTATTTGTGACATTTCAACAATTTCTCTGTGTATCAAATTTTCTGATATATTTTCTTTGACATCCCCAGGAGGCATTATTTTACTCTGATTTTTCCTGTTGCTAGAGTTCTCGTCCTGATTTATCATGATTATTTTCAGCTTCTTCCTCTTTTTCTCTTTTTTAAAATATATTAATTATACTTTTTAGTTAAATTGATAGGTTGTCACTGATGAGTCCACTCTTCAATGTTCAGAGCCACTGCCACTTGACAAAGGCAGACAAGTGGTGATCTCCAGTCCCAGACAGTGTCTCCAGGGGGACAAGGATCAGTACAGAGTCTTGGACCAGAATTCCAGTCAAAGTCTCCCTGCTGGTGCTGGCTTCATTCACCAAATCAAGCTCACAGAGCTGCCCAGCTGACAGCATTGGCCCAGAGTTCAGGAGGGATGCTTATGCACTGGGCACCATCCAGCCAACTGAGTGCTGAGGGCTGCAGTTCTGTAGACTGTATAGGTCCAAAGGTCAGACAATGTCACTTGGGCACCAGGCACCACCTACTCAGTCAAGCTCAGGGTTCTGCCGCCCAGTGTGCTGTGTAGGTCTAAAGTTCAGATAAGAGTCGCTCACCCAATTGAGCTCAGAGAGCCTCCACCCAGTGAAGATACTAATCTAACGTTGAGTCTAAAGTGTCTTAAGCTTTGGCCCCGCCCATCCAGTTGAGTGCAGAGAGCCATACCTCATGGAGGCCAGAGGTCCAAAATTCAATCCAAAGTCACTAAGCCCCAGCTCCACCCATCCAACTGATCTCAGAGAGCCTTGCCTGGTAGAGGTTAGAGGTCCAAAGTTCAGTCCAAAGTTACTTAGACCAGTGGTTTTCAAACTGTGGGTCACGACCCCTTTGGGGGTCAAACGACCCTTTCACAGGGGTCGCCTAAGACCATCCTGCATGTTAGATATTTACATTACGATTCACAACAGTAGCAAAATTACATTTATGAAGTTGCATTGAAAATAATTTTATGGTTGGGGGTTACCACAACATTAGAAACTGTATTAAAGGGTCACGGCATTAGGATTGTTGAGAACCACTGACTTAGACACTGTCCTGCTCATCTAATTAAGCTCAGAGAGCTGTGCCTGTCAGAGAGGGCAGGTCAAACGTTCAGTCAAAAGTCAGTCATTTAAGCACCAGCCTCCTCCATCCACTGGAGCTCAGAAGTTGTTTTGGAGGGCAGAAAACAGATTTGCCTGAGAATTCCTGAAGGAGCTGGAAATGGGTAGCTCACTCTCTCCCTGTCAAAGTTTGGACTGCTGTGCTACTATTCTCATGCTGTAGCTTGTTAGCAGGCAGACTTCCCGAGCTTCGCAGTGAGCTCTCTAAACACTCCAGACTCTATAAGGGGTAGTCCTTTTGGCAACTATGGTTGGGGAAGGGGGATATGGGTGCTCAGGATTGCAGAAAAAATATTTAGTGTTTTGTGTCAGACAGAATGGGGCCTAGGCTCAGTGATGGGAACTCAATAATGAAAGCGGACTGAGACTTAGCGACTGCTCTCCTGTGGGATTAGGTGAACAGACTTTTGAACCCTGTTTACTGGCAGGATGGTCAACCACTGAGGAGCTCCTGCTTAAGAGGAGGGGTCTCCCTTCCTCTGGGAGTTGGGCTTGTACTTGCTTTTCTTCCAATTTCTTTTTTCAGTTGCTTGATTCAGCTTGGGTGATGTGTACTTCACACAGTCCTCTCAGTCAGAGCTCCTCACATTCGACATCCATCCGCTTCTTCCATCTATGTCTCTACCTTTGGGCATGAACCTCTGGCAAAAGCTGCTCCTAGTCAGCCATCTTCTCACAATTCCAAATTACCAATTATTTCTCATCATTTTATTGGTGCTCTTATCAAGTCTTTAAAGTTATTAAATAACTGTGAATTTTACCTTTTACTGAGAAACTTCAATGTTTTTACCATCTACAATCTCAGTACAAGTAGAGAGAACTGATGGAATTATAAAACCAAAATTAACTGAACTGTCAGAAACCTTTGAACAACCATGGCCTAAATTATTACCAGTTAGCTTTAGTCTGTATAAAAATAAACAAACCCACATATTATTTCTGATGAATTAGTAATAGGGTGCACCAGACATTTTGGAATTTCATCATGAAAGTTTAATATTCTATGCTGTTAAATGTAGATCTAATTAATTAATGCATGAGACTTAAACAATACCTCTGGCTTTACCATGGACAGGTATGAACTTAAATTTCAAAATATCTTCCTAAACAGTGTCTCTGTGGTCCACAACCTGGATATTTAGTCTTCTGGAAAAGAAGCAGAGAAAATTTGTCTTTAAGACTTGATGGAAATGATCTTATCAGGGTACTGTTAAAAGATGACTTAGCATTAAAACTCCAAGGTATTGGTTCTTGAATTCATATTGGACATCCATTCCATCTGGAGACATTAAATTGATGATTTTAAGGAATTCTTCAGAAGTATCCTACTTTAGAGATAAAACACCTTTTGTCCAATATGATGAAACAAGTAGTGACCTGAAAAGTGGACATCTTTAGCACAAAATGATGGAATAAGACTAATTTTGTAGTTCTTCAACATCTTTTCTGTCTCTTTGCTCTACTACTAGTCTTATCTATTATTGCACATTAATACCCTCCAAACGCAAATCTTCATATCTTTATCCTATTATTTCTGGTCTCATGTGGCCTCCTTCTACTGCTTATCAAAACTCAAAACTTTTCTTACATTTTTTCCAGACCATAGCTACTGACTAGAATCTAGCAGATTGTTGTATATGTCACTCCTTACATGATACTTCCAACAAAATTATTATAGATTTTCCTAGAAATATTTCAGAAGGCAAATTACCTTTAACTGGCCCCTCTGACAATTAAGGTTTTTTTAAATCATTAATCTTAATTTTAAGTTTTGAAAAAAAACCTTAACTTTATGTCAACAAAAAGTTTATATTTAGATAATTAAAACATTATTAGCAAGGATAAGTGAATAAGCAATAGGTACTATTATAGGGGTCACTCTTATTGTAATGGTAAGCTTGTTCTTTTCAGAGATACTTCAGCCTTTTTTTTACAGGAACTATTTAATTCTAGTCAAGATATTTGTACCTGTAGATTGTACACTCCTATGTTAATGATTGATGTTTATCCTCTTTATACAATCTATGCTCCACTAGGACTATTTGTTATATGGACATTAGGCATACACTCATCTATGTACACTAACTTATTATGTGTATTCAGAGTAATTTTTAGAGGTTTTCAGATATCTAAATTACCATTTCTCCTTTGGGTCATATATATTTCAGAAGGACACCCAAAAGCTTCAAAAATGAGGCAAGCACATGTTATTTGGGAGAACTTTCTGGAAGTGTAGCTAATTTCCTTTTCCTGTGTACTCTGCAAATCCCACAGTGAAAATAATACAACTAGAAGAGGTGGTTCAAACCTTATATATGATGTTAGCAGAAGCCATAAAAGACACTATTTCTGCTCTGGAAGATCAATAAACTAATCTAAATACATTTATCTGAACTAGAGTTTTCGAAGACAGGCCATTGGTTTAGATATCTATTATAAAAACTAATAATTCAGTTTCTGATAATTTTCTGTGCTACAGATGTCTGATGTATCCTGTCCAAAGTCTTAAATGCTACTATTCAGGCATTGTCATGTCAGATGATACAATAAATCATCCTACAAGGGAAGGAGAATGAGAGATTAACTTTGGATAATAATGGACACCCTTTAGATCTTAACCAGCCAGATCTGGGCAATGTTAAAAATCTGGATATCATAGATAAATGTATGCAGTCCACTTCATCTTCCCTTGGCCAGAATGAGCACCTAGAAAGTCAAAAGCAGCCCTTGACATTCAGAAGTTACTGTGACCCTAATAGACCATGATATATTCTTATTAGACATAAAAAAACTTACCTAATACCAAAGTTACTTTAAAATTATGATTAAATGAGACAAATTTTATGACAACAGAAATTTATTTCTTACAGCTCTGGAAGAAAGTTCAAGATCAAGACACTGACAGATTTGGTGTCTAGAGAAGGCCATTTCCTGGTTTGTAGGTGGCTATCTCCTCCCTGTGTCCTCACATACTGGAGAGAGTGAGGGAGCTCTAGGCTCTGTCTTATTTTTTGTCAAGAAAATGTAAGTATGCAATATATTACGATGCATTCATTCAATGGAATAGTATGTCGTTGTTAAAGATAATAATAAAGCACCATATTTATTGACATTGATAATATGTTTGCAACATGTATGGCAAGTGATAAAAAACAAGATAGAAAACATATATATGATCCTAGTTTGTAAATATCATAGCATTTCTCTGTCTCTCTCTTTCACACATACACACACACACATACACACACACAAACACACACTACTTGAATAATATTAAAAAAAAATGGATTCACCAAAATATACATGTTTTTAGAGATTAGGCCTCACTCACTCAGACTGGAATGCAATGGCATGATACAGCTTATGTAAACCTCAAACTCTTGGGTCAGCAATCTTCTTATGTAGCTAGGACTAAAGGTGTACAACACAATGCCTGCATAGTTTTTAATTTTTTTAGATATGAGATCTTAGTATCTTGCCCAGGCTGGCTTCAAACTCCTGACCTCAAGCAATCTCCCACCTCAACCTCTCAAAATGCTGGGATTTTAGGCCTGAGATGATATACCTGACCAGATACACCTAAATATCTCTAGGGGACAGAAATGTAACTGATTTTAATTTTATTTGTTTGGATTTTTTAAACTTTGGTAATCAGACATTGAATTAACATTTTCTTCAACTTCATAAAAGAGAAAAGAGAGAAAAAAGCAAGACTGGCTTTTTCATGGTAGATGAAGGGCTGTTGACAGGTATTTAATCAGTCTATTTTCACTATATGATTTCCATTAAAACCCTTGGCTCTGCCAAAAACAAACTACTCACATTTTCTACCACCTTCTTTCTTTCTCATCTTATTTATATTTCTGAATCTTGTTAACAAGTCCTAGATTGAACATCATTTTTTCCAGGAAACCTTCTCAGATTTCCCTTCTCTTACCAAGGCACAAGTAATATCTTCTGTGGAAATTTTATAGTGCTAAGGCTATGTTAACCAGTGTGATGTAAATGTGTCAACCGGTCTGTGAAACTAGTGTATGATGTCCCATGATCATATCAATGTACACAGCTATGATTTAATAAAAAAAAAATTATAGTGCTGTGCCTCATTCATTCCTTTTATCATTCTGTTTTATGCATTAGGGATATGTGCCCTTATAAATACCAAAAGCACTGCAAGCATATTTGTCTTGACACTGTCTATTGATTTGAAGTCATATTAAGAAATACTAGACACCAAAAATTATCAAGATAATTTACCTTTCAATTATGATAAATAGATGTGACTGGTTGCCATTTGTGTTCTTGTGCAGAACTATGATAAGAAAAGTGTTCAATTTGTATTTAAGCAAACAACAAATGACCTTTGCAATGAACTAAAAATTTGTCTATCGAATTAGGGCTGAAAATTACTGTTAAAGAGTGTTACAGTATGTCTGGTGGCTTCCTTTTCAGGTCTAGGGTTTTCTCATGGTACAGTATGCTAATATTTACCTATACCATCTGGTAATTGTTTTTGAAAAACCTTTCTTTGAAATTATTTGAACACTCTTCATACTTTCATTTAACCTGTATGATTCTAATTTTTTTCCAAGGAAAGTATTTGGGTTTTGGCTTTTTTTTTTTTTTTTTCTTAATGTAAGAAAAATTATTAGGTAAATTCCCAAATATTTCATCTTCTTTGGCACTACTATAAAAGGAATATAGTCCTTGGTATTTTTTCAGCTTTACTATTGTTGCTATATATACAAGTTAATGAATTGTAAGTACTGATTTTGTATCCTGAGATGCTGCTATATTCCTTGGTCACTTCTAAGAGTTTTGTAGTTGAGTCCCTGGGGTTTTCCAGGTATAAAATTATATCATCTGTGAAGAATGAGAGTTTGATCTCATCTGACTCCATTTGGATAACCTTGATTGCCTTCTCTTGCCTGATTGTGATGGCTAAGACTTCCATTACTATGTTGAATAGCAGTGGGGACAATGCACATCCTTGTCTAGTTCCAGATCTGAGTGAAAATCTTTTCAATTTTATTCCATTCAATATGATATTGGCTTTGGGTTTGTTATAGATGGCCTCTATTAGTTTAAGAAATGACCCATCGGGTGGCGCCTGTGGCTCGAAGGAGTAGGGCGCTGACCCAATATACTGGATTTGGTGTATCCAAACCCACCCCCCGTAAAAAAAAAAAAAAAAAAAAAAAAGGACCCATTTAAGTCCGATGACCAAAAATCATTTTACAACAAAGATATTTTCACCAGAATGTTTATTGCAATGCAATTCATAATTGCCAAGTCATGGAAGAAGCCCAAGTGCTCATCAACCCACGAATGGATTAATAAATTGTGGTATATGTATATCATGGAATATTATGCAGACATAAAAAAACATGTAGACTTTACATCTTTTATGTTTACCTGGATGGAGCTGGAACATATTCTTCTTAGTAAAGTATCTCAAGAATGGAAGAAAAAGTATCCAATATACTCAGTACTATTATGAAACTGATATATAATCACCCACACTTTCATACCAATGATAAAACACAACTATAGCCTAGAAAGAAGGAGGGAAGAGAAGGGTAGGGAGGGCAGGGGGGAGGCCACATGGAGGGAGGGTAATCGGTGGGACCTCACCTATGTTGCATATTTCACCATATGTCAAATCTATTAAGTGTAGAGTATAAATATCTTAACACAACGTATAAGTAAGTGAGGTGAAGGCTATGTTAACCAGTTTGATGTAAGCATTCTAAATTATATATAAAATCAACACGTTGTACCCCATAAATGCATTAATGTACACAGTTATGATTTAATAAAAAAAAGTTAAAGTGAAAAATAAAATCCTTCAAACCACACACAGAAAAAAATAAAAATTGCATTTTTGAAAAGTACCTTTGAACTGAATCATTTATGCACTAAAACTGGTTCTGAAAAGGAAAATAAAATCGCTTACTTGCTTGGTAACAAGAAACCATATGGATTTTTTTAACTTATAGAAATGAAAATATGTGTAACTTGTTAATATTGTATTAGACAAATGTTGAATAGATATAATAGAACATTGCTTGTAAATAATATAATAATATATTTTTATATTTTGAAACTGTACTGATGATATTTTATTAGAGGCATGGAAGTTAAATGTGTATATTATGGTAGAAATAACATTGAAGGATATGGTAATTCACTAGTGATGCCAGAGAAAGTGTTAATAAAGCAACTTTTTAAACAAAAAATCACTGTTGCAGACTTAAGGGACTATGTATTTTTTTGAATTTATTTATTTTTATTAAATCATAGCTGTGTACATTAATGCAGTCATGGGGTACAATCTGCTGGTTTTATGTACAATTTGGAATATTTTCATCAAACTGCTTAATACAGCCTTCATGGTATTTTCTTAGTTATTGTGTTAAGACATTTATATTCTACATTTAGTAAGTTTCTTTTTAATTTTTTTATTATTAAATCATAGCTGTGTACATTAATGCAATCATGGGTCACCATACACTGGTTTTATATACCATTTGACATATTTTCATCACACTGGTTAAAATAGCCTTCCTGGCATTTTCTTAGTTATTATGTTAAGACATTTCTATTCTACACTTAGTAAGTTTCACATGTACCCTTGTAAGATGCACCATAAGTGTGGTCCTACCAATTATCCTCCCTCCACCCATCCTCCCACTTCCCTTTCCTTCCTTTTCCCCATATTCTTGGGCTATAATTGGGTTATAGCTTTCATATGAAAACTATAAATTAGTTTCATAGTAGGGCTGAGAATATTGGATACTTTTTCTTCCATTCTTGAGATATTTTGCTAAGAAGAATATGTTCCAGCTCCATCCATGTAAACATGAAAGTTTACATGAAAGTTTCTTTAAGGTTGCATAATATTCCATGGTGTACATACACCACAATTTATTAATCCATTCTTGGGTCAGTGAGCACTTGGGCTTCTTCCATGACTTAGAAATTATGAATTGGGCTGCAATAAGCATTCTGGTACAAATACCTTTGTTATAATGTGATTTTTGGTCTTCTGAATATATATCTAGTAGAGGAATTATAGGATCGAATGGCAGGTCTATTTTTAGATCTCTAAGTATTCTCCAAACATCTTTGCAAAAGGACCGTATTAGTTTGCATTCCCACCAGCAATGTAGAAGTGTTCCCTTTTCTCCACATCCACACCAACATCCCTGGTTTGGGGATTACAGAAACAGAGTGGTAGATATATGGAACAGAATAGAGAACCAAGAGATGAACCCAGCTACTTACCGTCATTTGATCTATGCTGAAGTTTTTAACAGAAAATGATAGTGGCTAATGCAAGTAGCAGCATATTAACTGAGTCATTGCATATATTCTGTTCCTCTATTTTTATTATGAACTGTGCATGTAGAGGTAGCTATCTCACCAATTTGTCATATTGCCTTCATCTTCTGGATTCACTTACAATGAAATTTGATCCAGCAAATATACTAAAACTAGACATTAATATGAGCCAGAATAAACATTGACTTGTCTCCCTTTGAAAATAGTGTGATTTAAGGACTTTATTAAAAGATATTTTCAAAGCTGTATGAGGAGAATGTATATAAATTAAGTTGACACATGATGGACTCTAGACATCACTAGTGCTTTCTCAAAAGTTCCTTCAAAATGACTCCACTGTGTAGCAGCGATATTGTTTTGGTATGAAGAATCCAATCAAAGGGTGAGGAAAGACTTTGATTACGATAGACTTAGTTTAAGAAAACTAATACTATCTAATGTATAATGTTTAAGATTCAATGTAATTCAAGTAATTTGAGATTTTCTAACCAGAAGAAAATAAAGCTTTTATATATTTGTTGGAAGAGACATTTACTCTACTATGATTCTGAGTAATTGGTCATACAAGTTCTGAAAATTAAGTTTGAGCACTCATCCTAGAAAATGTTCTGCATACTTCACTGCTGAATATCACTACAGTAACCTTTGAAATACTGCCCTTAGAACTCTGCGCACTAACACCAGCACTGAGTCCAGCCATCAAAGCAATTTTGGAACTCTGTATCTGGAAAGACTATCAGAACTATTATTGTGCATGCATCACACAACACACATGCCAATACTGAATGCCACTCAGCAAGAAACCACCGTACATTGACACAAACATGGCTGGGAGACACTGATATGCCAAGACTGACAAACATTACTGAGTTGTATGTACAATGCTGCCAACATAAGCATATGGCAGCAGTTCATGAACTTAATTGTCAGGCTTTGTATACTCCTTTGTGTGGCAGTCAGTACTTTTGCAACCTTAGATAAAAATTTAGATATAGATAAGAGCAGAGAGACTCACCAAGAATCACAAGATGTACTCTAAAGGAACTGTCTGTATCCACCCAACTTCCCAACTATTATGTAAAATTGTCAATATATTAACTCTAAGTTAAATCAGTTAGAGTATCCCATTACTTGAAACTAGAGCACTTGGATATAGAGTGAGGTGGAAAGATGTTAGCGTAACAATCTATTTTTCTTGTTATCATTGTTTTTTACATTTTTGCATAATTCAAAATGATAATGTTTACTAATAGATAATTGACTTTTGCCCATCCAAATGCAAATTTCATCACTGCACAGAAAAAGTGGTATTATGCTTTTGGGAAACTGTTACTTGAGACCCAGGGCAGTATTTACTGCCTTTTTAATTGTGTCACAGCAGAATGAATAAAAAACAGATGGTGGGGAAAAAAAGAAAAGAATGTATATTAGGTATGTACTTACTGATTTAAAGCAACTTTAAAATCACAAGTAGATTTGTCAATTATGACATTCATCAGAAATTCCTGATTTAAAACACCTAGAAGATAATGAGCTCCTAAATACATTAAGCATTTTTTTACACAAGAAATTATTGCAGAATAACTACAAAGAAAGGTTTTGACTGAACATAAAATTCTAGCAATTTACAAATAGAAAGAAAATAATGAACCTAAAATCAAGAGTACAGAGAAGTGTCAAGGAAGTTGGAGGATAATCAGGAATATATCAAGCTGCCACATATATATAGATATAGATGGAAGGACAATATAAGGTCGTCAGATTTTGTTACTGGCTTAAACAGTGTGCTAACTGAACTGTTCATTGGATTTAGACAGCGGCCTATCATTGATTACTTCTTAGAGAATATTTCCATCTGAAATAATCAAAAGCATCAGAAGCTAGTTTTAAAGGGTTTATTCAGGTGAAAAGCTGAAAGAATAGCTATCCAGAAACATAACTTTCACAGAAATGGGGTCAGTGCTCTGAAGTTAAAACGTTAAGGTCTTAAGGAAGAGAACTTGTAGGAAGAGAGCACTGTATTTTTTTTGCTTTATTCTCCAGCATTTTTAAGAACCATTTCTTTTTAAATAAAACTTCAGCTTGAAAAAAAAGTTAAGGTCTTAATCATATACAGAGAAAACAAAGACATATAAAAGGATTAAAACATTCGTTGCTATAAGGCTGATTTTAGCAATTTAATTAGTTACAGCTTATTTTCACTTCCTTTCCAATGTAAAAGTATATTTAACATTCCTTTTTAGACAATGTGACAGTCATGGAGTCTTTGTGTGAGAGAGAAATAGAAAATTTAATCTAAAATAAGGTGAACAGTGAAGAAAGAACTGTCTTCCATGGTGCCCTTTAGCCATTTACAACATTTTCAAAAACAATGCAGGTGAGGAAGAAATCTAACCTCTAACCAGAGAAACAAAGGTTATACCCATATAGGTTATAATTGCCTCTTTAGGTGACTCAGATCCCATAATCATGTCTCTTTAAAGCTCAAAATATTTTGAAGTTCCAACATCTTAGATTTTGAATTACTTATTTTCACACCATGAAGATGTGCAATTAGAAGTAAGTCTAAATTAATTTGAAAATGTGGTAAAAAATGAGGACATAGAAACAGCATAAGCTTTGCCAGTAAGAAAATATGGAATATATAGAAATGTAGACATTTACTTTAAAGAAGTTGTGTGTGTTTGCATTTATATATATACAAATATACACAAACATACATATAAACACACACACACACACCTGAATTGTCAGGGTGGCAGCCTGTTTGTGTCCTTGCTTTCTAGGTTCTTGGCATACTATTGGCCAAAGAATGACCAGAACTACCAAAATCAAGGCAAGCACAAAACAAGGTTTATTGAAGAAGAGAAAGGCAGGTTTATAGAACAAGAGCAAGATTCAGGTTTATAGAATAAGTTAGGTTTGCAACAGACCATGAATGGCGACCTTCTCTGGACAAAAGGGTTCTGATTATGGTCTGGGGTCTACTTTTACATTGTCCCATTGGCCCCTCTTTACAGTTCAGGTGTCACCACTGAACCACTTTAATAAACAGTTTATGACATAAATAATTAGCTTTAGGTTACTTAAGGTCATTTTCCCAATTCTACTGTGTCTAGGCTGTCTTGCCTATGGGCTGGGACTCCCTGCATCCTTTGGCGGATTGGTAGGGATTTCTCCTCCTCCAAGATGTGGCAGTCACTCAGAGTAGGATTAAGGTGGGGCAATGCCAAGACTGGGTGAGCCTTGTCCTTCTTCCCAGTAGGGCAATTGCTAAGGATGAGACCCAGAATTCTGTCTACCTAACACTCATTTTTTTCAGTAGACAACTTTTTGTAGTAGTTTAACATTTATAGGAAAAAGTGATCAAAAAGTACAGAATTCCTATAGATATATACTCAAACTCCCAACAGTTTTTTCTATGACAGCATCTGGTATTACCATGATATATTTGTTTTAATTGGTGAGCCAATATTGATACATATTTTAATTAAAGTGCATGATTTACATTAGGGGTTATTTATTTATTTATTTTTATTAAATCTTAGCTGTGTATATTAATGCAATCATGGGGCACCATACACTGGTTTTATGTACAATTTGAAATATTTTCATCAAACTGGTTAACATAGCCTTCCTGGCATTTTTTTAGTTATTGTGTCAAGACATTTATATTATACATTTAGTAAGTTTCACATGTACCTTTGTAAGATGCAGCATAGGTGGGGTCCCACCAATTACCCTTTTCATCCCCTCCCCTCCTTTTCCTTTTTCCCCATATTCTTAGGTTATAATTGGATTATAGATTTCATATGAAAGCTATAAATTAGTTTCATAGTAGGGCTGAGTACATTGGATACTTTTTCTTCCATTCTTGTGATACTTTGCTAAGAAGAATATGTTTCAGCTCCATCAGTGTAAACATGAAAGAGGTAAAGTCTCCATCTTTCTTTAAGGCTGCATAATATTCCATGGTGTACATGTACCACAATTCATTAATCCATTCGTGGGTCAATGGGCACTTGGGCTTCTTCCCTGATTTAGCAATTATGAATTGGGCTGCAATAAACCTTCTGGTACAAATATCTTTGTTATAATGTGATTTTTGGTCATATGCATGTAAGATTTCACTATGCCCTTGGTAACTTTCATCTTTTTAATCACTAAGCAATATTACATTTCTTGGACATACCATTATATGCTTGTCCATTCACCTATTGTATGAACTTCTTAGACATACTGGGTAGGTTGGGATAATGTGGAAGGGAAACAGATGCTTTGTTTTAGAGTGTCCCTTGAGACACACATGGTGCTAGGAGATGTTTTCTGTACTAGGAGGAATAAATCGAACAGAGGGGGCTCCCAAGAAAGAACAGATAATAAGTCTAGCAGGTGTCCAAGGACAGATCAGATGTTTGTCTCTAAGGACTAATCAACCAGAAAGAGGTAGAGAAACCACAATGTGGAGATACAATCAAGGTCTTGATAAGGGGTCTTTGGAGCATGCACACAGTTGAGGTAACAGTGTCCTAAATGACCTACCCTCATTAACTTAGTAAAAATCACACCCACCAGTTCGATGATAATTAATAAATAACATGGCAATCCATGAAAATTGCCTTACTAAGATAAAAAAAGGAGGAGCTCCCAATTCTAGGAATTCTTCTACCCTTTTCCAAGAAAAATCATGAATATTCCATCTTCTAATTATCATAGAATTAGAGAATCAGCAAAAAAGGAGAAATCCTGTTAACTTAGGGTCTCTTCTACTCACAGGGTGGACCCATTCCTTCTCTGGAATGTACTATGCCTTAATAAACTTTGGCACCACTCTGCTCATTTACTCCATTGACTTGGTACCAGGAACTCTCTTCAGTACTGGGAACACAGGGACCTGACACTTGGTACTCCCCCCACCTGACATACTTGCATATGTTTATTTATTGATGAAAATAATTCAAAGAGTAAACACTTGAAGGTACTAAAGAACTAAGGGGTAATCAGTATAATAATGTTTCTCCTAAGGTAAAGTGTTTTTAATTAAACTGGAGATGGGACACTGTCTCTATGAAAAAACAGGGGAGGAATACAAAAGGGATACAGGGATTCAAAAATTATATTTATGAGGGAGGAAGATGAGAGCATTCTTGTCAATAAGTTTTTATTTAATATGTGAAGTGAGATCTGAGTACATTAGTTAGTATGAAGACAATATGGAAGAATATTAAGAATATGTGAAGCTTAATGTTAGGGAGCCAGTTTGTACTTCATTTCACATGTAATAGTATTCACAGCCTCCAGAGATCAACTCATTTGCTTCTACTTCAAGCTTTTATAAGTTTTTGCGCCTGTTTTAATTATATTCTAATTTCATCTACAGGTGGACACTGTAACCACATACATTTGTTTTGTATGAAGAGGACCTCCCTAAAGATTATCACTTTTCTAGCATTTTGATATCACTAAAATATTTCACTATTAAGAGCACAGTAGCAAAACATAAAATTCCATATTTTCTTTTCAAAGCATGTTAAAATTATATAAACTGAGAGAAAAATAATCAAATTGTATAAACCATGAACTGGGTCATAATTGCCCTCACATCACCCATTTCCCTAAATCAAACAAATTTTCTTAAACTACTGAGAATCTTTTTTAACAATCAGTAAAAAAAATTACCAAAACTGGTTTATTGATAATTATATGTGAGGTCTGACAAGTTCATGAACTTGCCACCCTGCCTTTAAGTTGGAGGCACTATATGAACAACTCAGTAAGGTCTCATGACCTTGGTATATCAATCTGTCACAGCTGTACTCATGTCAATATGCAGTGACACTTTCCTGAGTGGTGTTCATTATTGTTATTGTGAGATTTTGTGTGCTGTTGAGAGAATGCCAGAGCTAGAATTAGAATAATGAAGAAAAACTTGTAAATGTCTTGTTAAACTTGGCAAGAGTTGAAATTAGAGACACATCAGTCCAAGTTTATGTAGATAATACCATGATAAGAAATAGCTGTGTACAAATGGATTCTTTTTCTGAGAGAGGACAACGTGTCACTAATGAAGACAGGACAGGGTGTCCAGTAACAAGCAGAACAGACGAAACATCACACAAATATGTCAAATTGTGTGTCAAAATCATTGGCTAACAGTGAGAAGCATAGCGGACCAAGCAAAAATCAATAGAGAAACTGTAAGGAAAATCTTAACTGAAAATCTTGGCTAATAACTCATGGCTATTGTGTTAAGAAAATGCACTAGACCACACAGCATTGTCTGTGAGGCAGGGAGTGTTTAGCCAGTGAACAGATAAGTGTATTGGAACAGCCTCCCTATTCACTTAATGGCCTGACCCCCAGTGAGTTTTTTCTTTACCTAGAGATAAAGGAAATATTGAAAGGACAACACTGTGGTGACTTTCAGTAAATTGAGGATATATATATTGACAGCTCTAATGGCCATTCCAGAAAATGTTCCAAAATTGCTTTGAAAAGTGGAGTGGTGCTGGTGTTGGTGCATAGATTCCCACAGGCAGTACTTTGAAGGTGATCAGAATGATATTCAGTTATGAGGTACGTAGCACTTTTTGTAGGATAAGTTTGCATCTCCATAAAAGAAATGTATAACTTTAAAATTTACAATGAAAGTAGACATTTTTGTACTTCAGAAAAATCTGTGTAATAAACGCAACGGCATAGGATATGAGACTGCTTATATCAAATAGAGAGCAAGGGACCTTCAAGGCTCTTTCAGGGACAAAGTGGGTGCCTTGTCTTCGTGCTTCCTGGAACAATTGCCCCACTTTAATCCTATCCTGAGCAAGTTCCATACCTGGGAGAAGGAGTGTGGCCAGGCTGCCCACACACAATGGCATTTGGAAAGTCACTCAGAGTAACCTAAGGTTAATTATCATGCCATTAACTATCCATCAAAGTGGTTCCATAGTCACATCTGAGTCATGAGGAAGGCACAATTTTAATAGTATAAAACTGGACCCCAGCCCATAATGAAGGCTTTTCTGTTGTAGCACCAGGACATTCATTGTCTGTGGTGACTGTATCTGTTAGATAGCACGCTGCTCTCACTTTGTAAACCTATCTTTTTCTTCTTTGATACACTTCACTTCATGCTAGCTTTGCTTTTGTTAGGGCTGGTCATTCTTCAGCCAAGAGCACACTGAGAGCCAAGAACAAGGATGAACACCTGAACCTCAACATTTATAAAATCACTAATAAGTTAACGAATTTTTAGAAATCTTGTTTTTAATATATGCACCTTTCACAATCTGCATATGCTAAAAACATACTATCATCTCTTTTAAGGAAGCGTATAAATGATATTTGAATGAAGGTTTCATAGCCATCACATATAGAAATTATAATATAAATTAAAAGGAATTAAATAATTATTTAATGAATCCTGTAACATGCAAATTATAATTATTATTGTATTTACTAAACTTACATGGATCTTCTGAAAAGCCAAGAATGAAAGAGTATCTAATCAGCAATGATATATAAAATTAATATTATTAAACTATACTTATGCTTTATTTTTCTAAAGATTGTATGTATAATGAGGACTTAAAAGTAAGCATTACTAAATAGATTTTCTAGTATGTATGAGATTAATAGCTGTATAACCTCCTAATTTTTCTGCATTTATGTTAGCTGCAACTAATTGATGTTGATCAAAAGTTTTTATTTTCTATTTAAATCTTAAATTATACAATCACTCTAGTGCCTACTTAAGTAATAGATGAAAAATAAATAAAATAGAATGAGTTATGATTTACTGCACATATATGTGCACTAAATTACTAAATACATATACTAAGTATTAATATATTACTTTTGTATCTATTTTGGATTTGCGAACTTGTGACTTAACACTTCTAATTATTTGCTCATTTAGACTTTGGTATTGAATATTATTCAATGTGGAGAAAGTGTAGTAATAATGCACTATGCATTGCTTCTTTTAAGATGAAGGTTAGATAAATTTTGATTGTTACAGAAACTTATTTTTCTTTTACCCACATAAATTCAGGATCAGAAGTAGAATTAATAAATTATTGTACTAATATCAATTTTATTAATGACTTTGTATGATTTCTTTATCCAAAATCAGTGAATAGTTATGCAAGGAAGATGATTATTCATTTACATAAATTAATCTAAATTATCATTTTAATTGGATGAAACCCATGCAATAAGTTTTAATAAAAAAATTAGTTTGATTATAAGGATGATGATTATTTCATTTGATTCATATTTGAATATGATTATTAATATTACATCAGAGGTCTCAAAGTCCAGCCTCAGATTTGATGACTTTCTAAGAAGACCAAAGAATGCAGAAAAATTACTGTACTCTTAGTTACAATATATCATAGTTGAAGTATACAGATTAAAAACAGCAAAGGAGAAAGGTGTATAGGGCAGAATTCAATATTCCAAGCTTCTAGATATCTTCTCTCAGGACAAACAGGCAGCATTTAATTCTCCAGGCAATAGTTTGCAAACACATGCAAAGTGTTGTCAAACAGAGAGGCTCAATGGATCCCTGAGGACAAGGGTTTTTTGTTGGTGCTTGGTCTTGAAGTTACAGACTACTCACATAACCAATCTAAGTCACTTGGCTCCAGCCCCCATGTAGGTCTAACTGATACAGAGTGACCCAAAAATCCAGGTACACAAAATTCAGGTGTTTAAGTTACATTATTAGTATAATCATCTAGCGAGTCCTCCGTTCTCAGGTTTACAGAGACATTTTTACCAGGCAAGATATTCCAAGGCTCCAAGGTTAACTCCCTGTGCTAGTCCTTTTCCTGGAATGGGCAGGGTATGAGCACATCAACCTTGCTGGGTCAACCCTGTAATACACAATTAAAATTTACAGAACTACAGAAATCACAAGGCAAACAAATAGTTGAGAAATGATTTGGAACTTTTATCATGCATCATGTACTATATTGAAGGTATTGGAAATCCAGACTCGTTATAAGTGTTAGGGATACAGCATTGAGCACAAGAGTCATGAAGCCCAAATCTCCTAATTTCATAAATCTTATGTATTTCCAGGGAGAGACAGTAAATATACACAAAAAAAGAAATTAAGGGAACATTATGTTAGATTCTAATTAGTACTTGTGAACTAATAAATTTGAAACAGAAAGGGTTTGCAATTAGCCCTTTTCTAGAAAGATCTTAGTGATAGGGCAGTGTCCAGGCAGTGGGGAGCTAAGTTTCGTGGAAAACTAAGTGCAGATCATTGTAAGCAAGGAAAATCAGCATATAAAACTGCCCAGTTTAAGTTCATGTTCTATTGAAAGAATAAGGAAGAAGTGTGGCTGGAGACCAGGAAGAGAGAGAGAAAAAGAGACATACTGAGGCCGCTTGTATAAATGATAACATATTTTTCCTATTTTCAATAATAAATACTCATATTGGTATTATTATAAAAGTATGATAGTTGTAGTTTGAATCCTGTGAACATGCTTTGGAATGACAGGGATTTCAATAAGTAGATAAAGGCATTTGGGGACTTGACCTCTAAGAACAAAGGGCTGAGAAAATGCTTTGCTCCAAGTAACATTTTTAGAAGTTTGTTATTTGAAATGTTATATTCAAATTATCTTGTAAATGGTACTATTCTGTGAATAGTAGCAATAATTGAAGATGTCACAGGTGGCCCTTTTTGCAGGAGAACAAACAGATCTTGGCACCACAGAGCCTGTCAAAGAGATCGCCATGGGTCACTGTCATTATCCAATGCTCACTCCACACCATTTTTATTTGGCCATTGCCTTTTCACATGCTTTTCTTCACACAGCTGGACTTCTTTGTTGTATGTAACATATCATGTGGTGCACATTTTCTATCCTGTTGCCCATGATTGAGAACAGATGTTATATGCCTTTATAATTGTCTTCAGGAAATCTTGATTCCTTTTAATGGCACTCTGTCCCTTTTGCAATCAGGAGGGTTAGCTGCATGCTTAGAGGCCCATGGAGTATAGAACTTCTTTTTTATTGTAGATAGTCACATACAACCCCTAAACCTGCTGTTCCCCTTTTGCTGCTTGCTGGAACAATTAGCACTGGTAAAGGTTTTTCACAACAGGTATTAATGCCTTACTGAGAAAGAGGTAAGGACATTTGGCTTTTCTTCCAATAGGCATGCATTGAGCTATGGAAGATAAAAGATTTCTTGATGGGAAAAACTTTTTATTTTCCTTACTCTGTCTTTCAATCCAAAATTAGTTAATTCTTAATCTTTAAGTATGGAATGTAAAAGACCCAATAAAATGAGTGTTATCTTCAAAATTTGGGTTATCAAGATCCAAAATTTATTTGCATATTTTGTAATTATTTTGATTTTATCAAATGGAATAATATGAATAAAATCATACAGAAAGCCTTCTACGTGAATACTAGTTTATTTTCTCTGGAGAATTTGGATAAACGTATTCAGATCAACTGTAAGGTGTTTAATTACAGATAATAAAAAGACTAAAAGTATTTATTCAGATACAGTCTTTAGATTTGAATGAGTGCAGACAGACTTGTTCCACCTGTTTCAGTTTCTGCTGTAGGGTCCTCAAACTACAGCCCATGGGCCACATGAGGCGATGTGATTGTATTTGTTCCCGTTTTGTTTTTTTACTTCAAAATAAGATACGTGCAGTGTGCATAGAAACTTGTTCATAGTTTTTTTTTTGCTTTTTTGTTTTGTTTTGTTTTGTTTTTTTTGTTTTGTTTTTAACTATAGTCTGGCCCTCCAATGGTCTGAAGAACAGTGAACCTGCCCCCTGTTTAAAAAGTTTGAGGACGCCTGTGAGCACAGCAAGTGATAGCTAGACCGAACTCAGAGAAAGGAGCTTCACTACGGTCCTAAAACACCAACATCCACTTTTCAGTTGTTGGGTCTTTAAATGCTTCTTCTTGTTCACTGGAAGGACCTTACACAGGTTCTTAAAACTTTGAAAACTTCATTCTTGAGTTGAACCTTAATATTGGTCATGAAAACTCTGTTTAGGAGGTGTTTGTTATGTGGTAGCCAGTTACACGTTGCTTTATAACTATTTACTCCTGGAAAAACACCAGGTATTCTTGGAGTTGGGAGTCCAGATCCACTTCTATTTATTCATAATTTACGTGATTACTCTTTCTTTTATTCTCTCCTGATCAGCATTCTTAATTTTATGCCCAATTTCGTTCAAATCAATTATGCCTTATGTATGCAGTCCCTGTTATACTCTCAAACAATACATACGTAAGTATCCATATGCCTTATACTAACGTGTGTGTGTGTAAACTATATTCTCTAACTTCCTAACTAGAATTGAAATATTTTATTTGATCGTGAACTTCGGAAAAGCCAAGTGAATGTGATATCGGATTTCATAAAATGTCTAGGTCAAAGTAAGAAAAATACACATCTTAAACATTGAGTCTTCCAGTCCATCATATATCTGCCCAATTATTTATTTCTTTAGTTTAAGCACTGTGTGTTAGTCTGTGTTGGCTCCATTTGATAATGTGGAGAATACCAGGCACAATGATGGAGCACAGATCTCCGGGAATTATTTGTCTCCCATTGCAAAGTGACTCTCCATTTTCCCTTTCCCTCGTCCAGCCCCCATACATTTTACTGAGTCTATACATCTTACTCTGTTTCTATGAGTCTGGCTGATTCAGATACCTTAGATGAGTCAATAATGCAATGTTTTTACACGACTGGTTCAGTATCCTGCATGTTCATCCATCTATCACATATGGCCGGATTTCCTTCTTTTTAAAGCTGAACAACACTGGGTTACATGTGTGTTCCACATTTCCTTTAACCGCTCATCCATCCCTGGACATTTGGATTGTTTCCTTACCTCGTCTCTTGTGAATAATGCTGCAAAAAACACAAGAATGCAGATATATCTCCAAGATCCTCATTTTCGTTCTTTTCAAAATACACTTAGAAGTGGGATTCCTGGGTCATATGGTAGTTCCATTTTTAATTTTTCAAGGAAACTTTATACTGTTTTCCATAGTGGATCCAAGAACTTATTTTTCTTGCCAAGAATAAGCATTCCAATTCTCCACATCGTCATCAACACTTGTTACCTTTCATCTTGTTGCTAGTCGCCATCTTTACAGGTGTAACCTAGAATCCAATTGTGGTTTTAATGTGCATTTGCCTAATAATTCGTTGTGTTGAATATATTTTATATGCCTGTTGGCCATTTGTACGTATTCTTTAGAAAAATTGCTGTCATTTGCTCAGTTTTAAGTTGGGTTCTTTACTTTAGGGGGTTTTGAAGTTTGGGGGATATTCATCACCTCAAGCATTTATCATTCTTTTCTTTTCTGTTAGGAACATTGTATTTCTACTTTTTTACTTTTAGGAGCTCCTTATATATTTTGATTATTAACCTCTTATCAGTTAAATGACTTATAAAGGTATTCCCTAGTTCTCTTCATTAATTTTGGTAAATAATTGACTATTATCATGGTCATTTTGTGTGATTAAAAATCCTAATAGCACCAAGTATTATAATAGCAGTCCTGAGACATAAAAAGCTTTTGTATAATTTATAACATAATCTTTTGTGATTCATAAAGTTGTAGGTTCACTTGGACCTGTGCTGTCCAAAATAATAACCACAGGTCACATGTGGCCTTTTAGCTTTAGATGAATCCAAACTAGATAATACAGAAAATTTATTTCCTCAGTAACACTACGTACTTTTTTTTTTTTTTTTTTTTTTTTTGCCGGAGCTGGGTTTGAACCCGGCACCTTTGGCATGTGGGGCTGGCATCCTACTCCTTTGAGCCACAGGCGCCACCAATACTAAGTACATTTTAAATACTCAGTAAACATAAATGGCTAGTGGGTACTGCACTGGACAGTATACATATCAAAAATTCCCATTGTCACAGAAAGTTTTACTGCATAGCCCTGACTTACTTAAAGCAATATGTCTCTAATTTTAATTTGCCCGGGAATCACTCCAAGGCCTTGTTAAAACTGTGTGTTAGGCCTCTTTCTCTGTAGGACTAAGGTAAGCTCTGAGAATTTGCATTTTCATAAAGTTCAAATGAGGTGAGTCTGATGTTGCTCTTCAAGGACCCATAATTTAAGAGCCATTGAACTAGAATTATTGATTTATTTGCCCAATGAAAGTTTACAGACGATAACAAGTAACAGTATTTTAAGAGATAAATATATGCATCTAAATCTGTGTTTTGTAATAAAAATCCTGATGGCAGAAAGAATAGTTTTTCTCAGTTAATAGTATTTTGCTGCTATCTGCAGGTAGAAGTGGATATAAACTAGTATAATGATTTTAATCTTTTAGACAAATTCAATTTTATGGTTAGAATAATGTGTTCAATAAATAAAAATTAGTATGTAAAAGGCAGTTACAGTGCTAATCAAGGACTCCCCTGGATGACAGAGAATAGTAGAGTAATAATAAACAATGGTATTATTAATATTTAATTGTAATTATTTTTTGTCTTATAGAGGAAAGAAAATAATCCAAAATCATATTTTTTAAAAATAGTTTCAGAAAAGAAAATATTATGAATAGTCATTTTTGTTCATTTAATTTTGATTAAAGCTGATTTCCTTTTTATATCAGATAATACTTGGCAGAAATAAAATGCACAAGTGACCTGCAAAAAAAATTTTATAAAAAATACCAGCAATCAGCTGCTCATATAGTACATTTTTGTGAAAAAGTCTGGCGAGACCATTCTGAATTTAAAAACTTCTAAACACAGAAGTATAAATACTAGTTGCTAATTGATTTTTATTTTAGTGATAACTCCAGATATATATTTTATCAAATTGTCAAATAAATCTCTTTATCTTATTTTTAGGCAGTAAAAATCATTTGAGAAAGAGAATGCAAAAAGGAAATTACTCATAACATACATTTATAGCATTTCCCCTTTCTTCAAGTTCATATTATTCTTTCTAATTTTCCCCAAATCTATACCATAGAGTAAATATTTTCATTAAAAAGTAAAATTAAGAAAATCAGTATCAGTTTTCTTCATCAGTAATTTGTAGCTTTCCTTGTAGAAATCTTTCACCAATTTTGTTCTATATCTTCCTAGGTGGCTTTTTCTTTTTTCTTTTTTCTTTTTTCAGTGTCTGTAAGTACAGTTGAATTCCTGATTTGGTTTTCATCTTGGTCATTATTGTTGTATACCCAATGCCATGGATTTTTATACATTAATTTTATAATCTGAGACTTTTCTGAATGTATCAAATCTAATAGTCTCTTGAAGGAATCCTTAGGATTTTTTAGGTATAAGATACTATCATCACCAAACAGAGATTATTGGACCTTCTCTTTTACAATGTGTGTGTCTATTAGTATTTTTCTCTTTCCCGATTGCTCTTACCAGGACTTTCAGTCATATCTGGAATGGGAGTGGTGAAAGTACACCTCCTTGCTTTGATTCACTTCTCAAGGGGACGTCTAACTTTGCCCGTTCAGTATTATGTTGGCTGTGGGTTTGTCATATGGCTTTTATGACTTTGAGGTATGTTCTTCCTATGCTTTCAGGATTTTTATAAAAAAAAAAAAAAAAAAAAAGTTGGATTTTATTGAATGCTTTCCCCACATATCATGATCACATAGTTTTTGTTTTTAAATCCATTTAACTGGTGAATCACATTTATTGACTTACATGGTTGAATGAACCTTGTATCTCTGGAACGACTCCACTTGATCATGATGAATCATCTTTTTGATGTACTATTTGGGGTTTTTTGCTTGAATTTTGTTGAGGATCTTTGTATCTATGTTTATAATAGATGCTGGGACATAGTTTTCTTTCTGTCTCTTTTTTTCCATCATTTTCTGGGCTTGGGATCAGGATGATACTGTCTTTGTAGAATAATTGAGGGGAGATTCCCCCTTTTTCATCTTTTGGAACAACTTCAATAAAACTAGCACCAGTTGTTTTTTGTATGTTTGATAAAATTTGGCTGTGAATTCCTCTGGTACTGGGCTTTTTGTTGTTGTTGCTGGGATATTTTTATTACTGATTTGATCTCACTATTCCTTATTGATGTGCTCAATGTTTCTATTGCTTCCTGATTATGAATCGGAAGTATCATATTAAAATGACCATACTGCCCAAGCCATTTACAGATACTATTCAATTCCCATCAAAATAGCATCATTTTTCACATAATTAGAAAAAAAAAATCCTAACATGCATATGGACCCCCAAAAAAGCTCAAATAGCCAAAGGAATCCTAAGAAAAAGAACAAAACTAGATACATCACATTGCCTGATTTCAAATTATACTAGGATAGTAATCAAAACAGCATGGTACTGGAATGAAGGTAGACACATAGATCAACAGGATAGAAAACCCAGAAATAAAACCACATACATACAACCACCTGATTATTAACAAAGCAAGCAAAAAAGAAAGAAAAAAAAAAAAAAAAAACACTGGGGAAAGGACACCTATTTCAATAAAAGGTGCTGGGAAAATTGGATAGCCATATGCAGAGAAGGAAAGTGGATCAATATCTGTTGCCATAAGCAAAACTTAGCTCGAAAGGGATCAAACACTTAAATTTAAACCTTGAAACCATAAAAATTCTAGAAGAAAATACAGGAAAAAGTCTTTTGGAAATTGACCCAAGCAAAAAATTTATGGTTAAGACCCCAAAAGCAAATTCAACAAAAACAAATATAAAAATATGGTAGACAAATGGGACTTAAATAAACTGAAAAGTTTCTGCATAGCAAAAAAAAAAAAAAAATCAAAAGAGTAAATAGACAATCCACAGAATGGGAGAAAAATATTATATTAACTTACTACATAAAAGATTAAAAAGAACCCAAATGACTGAGGGAAAAAAGAAACACACACAAAAAAAATTATTGAAAAGCATCGAAAAGTAGGCAAATGACATGAACAGCCATTTTTTCAAAAGGGAATGCTAATACCTGTTGGTGCAATTTTACATTAATATAACCTCTATAGAAATCAGTATAATAATTTTTCAAGAAACTAAACATAGAAATACCATTCAATCCTGGAGTCCCACTCTTGAGTATCTGTACAAATTTCATTATATAAAAAGGATACCACAACAGTATGTTTATCACAGCACAATTAATAATTGTAAAGACGTGGAGTCACGCTAAGTGCTGATTGACTTTAATCTTATAATGAAAATGTGGTGTGTATGTGTGTATATATATATATATATATATATATATATAGTATTTATACACATACATACAATCTACAGAAATTGTAGATTCAAAATGAGAGAAGTTGGGAAGGAGTGAGGGATAAAAAGTTACTTCTTGGCACAACATACACTATCCAGATGATGGGCATTTTAAAAGCCTGCAGGTCACCACTCTAATACATGTAACAGAATTTCACTTGTTCTCCCTAAATTTATTAAAATAAAAAAATAAAGATCAGTAAATAAATAATATACATGTACTCAGTTGCTCAGACATTATAAGTGTATTTATAAGTGTTAGTTCAATTTTGACACATGTATTTCTTCTTTTTTTTTTTTTTGGTGGCTGGGGCTAGGTTTGAACCCACCACCTCCGTCATATGGGGCCAGCACCCTACTCCTGTGAGCCACAGGCATCGCCCGACACACATATTTCTTATGTTTTAAATGAGAAACATAAATACTTCAAATATGGTTCCCCAGTTTCAAGTGTATAAATTGTTACTCATTAAACATTTGTCAATTTTAAAATGTTGTGTATTTTAGTTAAACCAAATTGTTTCTGCTTAAGACACCAAAAAAATCAAAAGAGGTCTCATGTAACATATTATGAAATTATGTTTTGCTTCTTAGCAGGGAATTAGATATAGTCAGTTGTAAAAAACAGATGCATATTTACATGCATGTCATTCAAATGTGAGGTATAAAGAATTAAAAGATAAGCATAAGATATTAATAAAACTTTAATGTGGAAGTCTTAGATGTGACAGAAAATTGGGAGATTATGAGGAAAAAGTTAAAAATGAATATTTTATCTTAATGACTTTTGGGGGAAATGATAATATTTATCTAATTCTCATATAAAACAATTATTTGCAAAGCATTGTACCAATATTTACATTGTCTTAATAACAAAAATAAATTGGAGAAGACAATTTGGGAGTATGGACAGCACAGTCCTCATCTGTGCATAGGTACATGGATACATAAGATAAATTACAGTAAATTTGAGTATATATCTGTGTATGTATATCCAAACACAAATATATAAATATGATGCATATCTATTAGTATATTTGTGTGTATATATACATACATATATACATATTACAAAATGCCACCTAAATGGTAAGTAATAATTTAAAGAACAATCTTAAATTCTTTTGGAACCCACTGAAAGTCATTGATTATATTAAGCGGGAGGATAACATGACAAATTTCTTGATTCAGAAAGAAACATCTTCTAGTGTGGAAATTTGAATAAAGGAAAGCAGTAAGAGAGATTGGGACCAATGAACAATCTATTTTTGGGAATTACTAAGTTCTTTAAGCAATTTAGGGCTTAATGGTCAGAGTAGAAACAAGGGAAAGAGGATGATGGATCCCAAGATTTTGGCCCCAAGTTCACAGATGATGCTACTTTAAGAAGATGTGTTAGGAAACAGAAATAATGAAAATATGTAGAGAGAAAGACCATGATTCAATTTTGAAAACATAGAGTTTGTGATGCCTCTTCTACCTCCAAGGGGAAGATTCCAATGACAGCAGTAAAGTTTACTGTGAGCTCATCCAAGCAATCTGGATGTTTTAATAATTGTAAAGACGTGGAGTCACGCTAAGTGCTGTGAGCTAAAGTTTACTGTGAGCTCATCCAATATGTTGATGTTGATATGAGAATGATCTTCATTTTGTTTGCTAAATGTATATGTCTTCTGCTGTATTCGAATGGCCCTTTTTCTAAGGATATTGGATTAGGGCCCATCCTATTGTCTTCATCTCAACTTGATCACTGAGAAAGAGGATCTGTGTCTAAACATAACATGCTTGAAGATGAACGATCCCAAACCCACAGTATAACTGGTGGGTTTCACATGAGAACGGAAGATAACACTTCCATCCTGAGAAGTGGAAAGAATGAAATAACAGGAGCAGGTGAGACAATTTGTAGTTGGTATTGCAATATATTAAGGAAATTTACACTTGGTGTTTTTACATATTCTACGAAGCAAATTTATTGCCAAAAGAGAAAAGAAATTGAGTTGAGAAGTCTGAAGGACTTTAGATCTAATGGAGCATTTTTGAGTTATCTCCAATAACAAGCAGGAGAAAAACTGTAATTGGTAGAAGGACAGAGGGGACTTGAGAGGCAATATTTAGGTCTTGTGGGATCCTATCAAGAGTTTGCATGATTATTCAATAATTCACCATTCTTCAGCCCACGCCAAGCAGAAGAGGTCAGAGGGCTGAGGTAAGATTTGCTTTTTTAGTTGAGATGGATGAGGGGACTCACATCTCAGTGAGAGCACTAAGGAGGGGGGACCAGAGGGCAATCTGACGGGACTGAGGAGGGAGTAAGCTCATAATCTGAAGAAAATGGAAGGTCTGCCACAGAGCACAGAAGGTCGAAGAGTATCGCTGTGTGAATGGCAGAGTTTATAAATATAAAATAGTTTATTAATTATATTCTAGTGTTATCTATCTTTCTAATTCTTGAATCTTGGTTTTTCCCCTTGGTATTCCTAACATTTCAAAATCGGAGCAAAATAATAAAAAAAAAAAATTTCTTTTTTTTTTTAGTTTTTTTTTTTAAATTTTTTTATTTTGTATTTTTATTTTTTATTTTTTTATTTTTGTTTTTACCCTTTGTTTTCCAAAAATTTAAAAAATGGTACAAAAAAAAAAAAAAAAAAAAAAGCATCATGAGTTTACTCTTTATATT
>CAUYPK010124691.1:0-23957 GCA_963574355.1 Loris lydekkerianus | reverse complement strand
ATCCAATGTACTCAGCCCTACTATGAAGCTAAACTATAGCTTTCACATGAAGGCTATAACCCAACTATACCACAAGACTATGGGGAAAGGACCAAGGAAGGGGAAGGGAGGGGGGAGGTTTGGGTGGAGGGAGGGTGATGGGCTGGGCACATCTATGGTGCATATTTTTATCTATAATAAAAAAAAAATTAAAAAAAAAAATTAAGTAGCTGGCCATGATGGTGCATGCCTGAAGTCTCAGCTACTTGGGACGCTGAGGCAGGAGGACTGCTTGAACCCGGGATGTGGAGGTTGTAATGAGCTGTGATTGAGCCATTTTATCCCAGCCAGGGAGACAGAGCAAGACACCATCTCTTAAAAGAATAAAAAATAAAAAATAAAAGAACAAACATATTCATGCTGTAGGGATAAAGCATTGAATATAGTATCTGGAAACCTGAATTCTAGCTTCCCTCTGTCACTTAATACTTGTGGAAATTTGAACAAGGCTGTTTATAAGCCTTTACATGCCAATGTCTTCACATTGCCTTTGAACCAGGAACATGTGTCTCCTTTCTCAAGCTAGCAAACACATTATTTTCTTTTTGATAAAATCCATGGCCTCCACATCATGCCATGAATTGAGAAAAGTTAAGTCATGTTTTGAAGAAAATTAGACTTTTGAAGTAATAACAATATACAGTTCATAAATGGTTTTATGACCATTATTTTATAAGCAATTATTTATGCATGTCTTGCATAAAAAGGATTAACAGTATACAAAAGGAACAGCAGCTGCAGTGTGTTATGGGTATTTTATTGCACTGTCCAGAAGGATCCCACATTCAGGACTGAGGGATTTATTCCTGAACATACTGGTAAGTTCATCAGCTCTCAGCTGACAGCCCACTTTGGGAATTACCTTGGCAGAAGTGACTAGACTTGCCCGAGATTTTGCCTGCTTCTTTGGAGCTGCCTGCAAATATTAAATGGGAGATGCTGGGGTATAAAGGCCTAGTCCTTTGCCCCAAGTGGGCAGCTTCCACACTTCTTGGCGGGTGGTCATCTGAGCCCTATGGAGTCTGCACTAAGCTCAATTTCTCCCTCCACCCAATCCTCTTTCCTGTCTGCCCACTGGTGCTGATATGAAAGTCATTCCCAAATAAACCTCATGCACTTGTGCTTTCCAGGAACCCAGCCTGAATTAGAGTAGCACTTAGAATCCTCATGAGCAACCCAGTTCCAATGAAGATCAAGAGTTTTCTAAGAAACAATTCTATAATTCCCTCCCCAGCACTTACTCAATGATCAGCTGAGCACCCTACAAACTTCACAGAGGGCCGCGAGAGCAACTTCGACACACCCTCTGCCCAGACTTTGTTTCTCCACTCCTATGATGATCTATGAACTGAAACATTCTCTTTTGCTTTTTGTATCTAAATGAGCATATACAAGACATTTGTCTTCCCTAGATTTTTTTTTAACTTTCAGATATTCAGAAAATTGGACATAGGGCAGAGAACTTTCTGTATGTTCCTCCTGCAGATTCACAACCTGAATGTTCTTTCTTCACTCTCTCATGTCTGAAGTATTTAAAGGTCATGTACATTATAATAGTCTACACATTTTTATTTCTGCATGCATCATCTAAAGAAATAAACATTTTCCTGTAGAACCATAGTATTGGTATCACACCTAAGAAATTTAACAGTAATTTCACAGTATCATCTAGAATATGTGATATGTTTGTTTCACATCTGATATGTGTGATACAAAGCCACGTTTCCTCCACACAAAGCCATGTTTGTGTTCCCAAAATGTCTCATAAGACTCTACTCCCCATCAAAAATCTAATCAAGTTACAGGCATCACATTTGGTTATCTCTCTTCAGACTCATAATCTAAAAGATTCTTCCCTCCTATAGTTTTTCAACAGATTTATTAAGGTATAGTCCATAAACAATGGAGCACATATTCAGAGAGGAGGAGTGGATGGATTTTGACACGTGTGCAACAGTGAAATCATCACTACGATCAGTGCAATTATCACATCACCTTCAAAGGTTTCCTTGTGCCCTTCTGTAATTCTTCCCCTCACCCCTTTCCACCTACCTCCAGGCCCAAGCAATCATTGACCTGTTTCGTCAGTAAAAATTAGCTTGGATTTTCTACGGTTTCATATAAATCAAATTTTACATCTACCGTTTTTCTAACTTCCTTTATTCAGCATAATTATTTTGAGATTCACCATGTTGTTGGGTGTATCAATAATTTTCTGAGTAGTAATCCATTGCATGGAGACACTATAATTTGTTCATATGTTCACCTTTGGAGAGACATTTGGGTTGTTTTTAAGTTCTGGCAATTATAAACATGAAATTTCAGATACGAGAATTCATGTGCACATAGTTTTTGGGGGGGATAATAATTACATAGAAGATAATCACATTCGCAGGTACATGGATAGCTTGCTAAGAAGTGGCTTTCCGTATTTTTGTATAAATTTTCAAATTGGCTTGTCAATTTCCACAATTTCTCTATTGAGATTTTGATTGGTATTGGATTGAATTAATAGAATAGTTGGGAGAATTTACATCTTAACGATATTGATGAAAGATCATCCCAACAAGGCAAATATTTCTACTTATTTAGATCAACTTTAATTTCTTTCAGTAATATTTTATGGTTTCCCATAGACCTATCTATCATATTTGGTGGGTTCGTTTGTTTGTTTTTTGAGACACATGACTTTTTGGAGTATCCTTAGGTCCATGCCAACATCTTATAAAATGTCCCACATTCCTGATTTGTCTGTTCTCCTAATTAAATTCAGGTCAAATGTACTTGTTAGGAGTACTTCCTGGCTAGTCTTGCTAGTGCCAAAATGTACTCTGTCAAGAGGTATAAAATATCAGCTGTCCTACTGCTGATGATCGCATGGTTAAGGTGGTGACTGGCAGATCTCACCATTACAAAGTTAGAGTTTACCTTTGTAATTGGAAAAATAATCTAGAGGTGATATATTGAGACAACATATATTTTGGAGAGTTAAACCATAAAGTTTCGTTTACTACTTGTTTTAATTTATATTCTATGTTTGTCTATATACAGTAGAATCTCCATAGTTGATCACCTCCCTTCAAAGAACACCTCCTTACGCTGACCTAATTTTCACAGACCAGACATGTACCACATGTACGTATCATACGGTAGGCCTGGTTCCTTATGTTGACCACCTCTGAATATTGACCACTTTTTTACAGTCCCTGGGGTGGTCAACTTGGAGAGGTTTTACTGTATTGTAAGTATTTACTGTATTTTAAGTATAGATTTTGTTATGTGTTTCATTTTTATCTGCCCTCCCTTTTGCTAAACAGAACTCCAATTTTTCTCTGTAGATTAGAAAGCAGATGTTACCACTTCCCTAACCCTCACTTCTCTGAAATAAAATGCCACTAGAAATAATATGCCAGCAGGAAATGTTTACCTAGCCACAGCACCAAATGCCCAGAGATTATTGAATTAGTGGTGGGAATTAGTCGGAAGGAAATTTAGGATGAGTGCCCAAGAGATTCAGAGAGGGAAAACAAAATCCTCTTCTTTTTGAAACACCTCTCACAGTGTTGGTAATACACATTCTGTTCTTATCTCAGTGTGATCTTGTCAGTATGGAGCCAGCCAGATTTTGATCAATTTTGTGGGTTTATAAGCTCTGAACCAATTTATTTTGTAGGTCCTCAATCAACATCAAACAAAAGCAGGGGCCTCAGAGTGTGTGCTACCTGTGAACAGATGGGGCTTCCAACAGGTGCTCACCTTCTGAGAGACAAGGAGTAACATCCAGACAGGATGTTATTTCCAACCATGTGAGGAGAATTTGTATCTATTGAGATTCTACTGTGTGTTGGGCTTGGTGCTACAGGACTGTGCATATATAATTGCTTTAAAATAGTCTGGCTATTATTTGATACCTTTTTTTGTTTTTTATTTTGTTTATTAAGTAATTTGTACATAGATCATAAATACATTTATGCCATTATGGGATTCAATGTGTTGATTATTTGTACAAATTGGAGTGCTTACATCCTACAAATCAACATAGCCTTAACCTCATTTATTGCAAGTACAAGTTGAATCTATCAGGTGTAGAACACAAATGTCTTAATGAGGTGATTGGATACCTGTAAGTGAATATTGAGCCTCCTACTTTAATCTAGGGGACACCCTGTTCTCCCAGTCCTTCATCTCCCATAGCTGTAAAGAGTATTTCTATAAAATAATATACTTCTAACCTGCAGTCTACACCATTCACTCCAGCATGCATTATTTCCTCAATCCTTCATACCCCCAAAAACCTGAGTAAACAAGTATTCCGCAAATTGTCAGGAAACAGCAAAATTCAGTTCAGCTCAAGGGGAGAATTTTCAAGACTCAGTAAGTTACAGCTAGTATTTACCTCATTTGATTTAAATCAGAGCAGGTCTTGAAAGGAGACAGCTTGACAGAAATATTAACAATTCAGACAACAGATAAATAAAAATTGTTTTCACTATTTTAGAGAGTTCAGTTTGTAGCTGTCTTAAAATCTTCACTAAAAATGCAAAAGAATCTTTGGTATAAATATTTCCAGCATTATCGTTGTGTAAAATGATAGTGGCTTGTTATTTATTTATTTATTTTTTGCAGTTTCGGGCTGGGGCTGGGTTTGAACCCACCACCTCTAGTACATGAGGCCGGCGCCCTACTCCTTTGAGCCACAGGCACTTCCCTGCCTTGTTATCTTTTTATAAATTTAAAAAAAAAAAAATTACACAACTCACAAGTATTAAGCTAAAATACATGTAAATAATAAATGGATGAATAATTGTTGCAAGTGTTCAAAGATTCTCACTGAACCTACAGGTCATATATTTCATACTTATTATTTGATGATTTCATTTTATTTGGGGTTTGAGATTCTGTAGACTCTTTCGTAAACAAGAATATGGATTTTCCGAAGGTATGTGGTTGCTATTTACAGAATCCCACCCCTCTCCCCCAAAAAAATATTCTCTTGAAACCACCTATACAGCATTTTCTACAGAGGGAGGCGTTAACTTGTTTTATATCGGCCATCTCTGTAAAAATTGACTGTGGATCAATTTCACTGGATTTCATACATCCGTGCTCCTGGGAATGAAAGCCATTGCAGCCAGCTTTCATGAAATGCCACGGATAGCAGGAGGTAGAAAGATAAAATGAAGCAAGCCAAAATTATTGCCAACTTTCTCTAGGAAAAAGCCTAGGAAATAATGGCAACAGAACCAGTAAGTCTTCATTCCCCCCCAAAATGAAAGGTTTCACACAATCAAATATTTTCCTGTTTCACACAATCAAATATTTTCCTTCCTTGACTTTGTAGAACATTCTGTATTCACAGAATCTATAGTGAGCATGTACTGGGGGACTTAATGCTGTGTTTTCTAAATTCATTAGAAAGTTATTGAACTTGTTTTATAAAATTCACCAGAAGATTCAACAAGGCTTGATGCTTCAGAGATTCATTTAGATTTTAGATTGTGTTTATATGGAGATAGACACACATCCCCGTTCTTTTATGTACCCGTAAGGAATGCCTTTGATGTCCTTGAACTTGGTGGTTATAGAGAAACATATCATGAACCGTGTTTTTCTTAACTTAACCACCCAGGCTCAGTAATTATGCTATAGTTAAAGTCCTTAGTGACCCAAGAGCAGAAAGGTCTCTCCAAGCCTTATTGAGTTGATCTGTCTGAGAGAATTCTGGAGAAGTGAGAATTTTCTGTAGCTGCCAGCCCGAGTTGTATGTTGACATCAGTGTTTCTGCTTTCATTGGCCAGCTCATCCCTCAAGGACCAGCTAAATCTCAAACGTTTCTGACTTCTAGTCAGAGCACAGTTTTCCATCTATGATCATTAGTATAATTAATAGTTTATGTAACTAGATACCCTCCCCTTCGGACTGTGAGGCTCTCCAGAACATAAGTAATTATTCTAAAAGCCCAACCCCTTACATTAATGGCGAGCAAAGTGTTGGATACTCACAAAATGTTTGGGGGAAAAAAATGAAAGGAATTCATATTTGAAGAATAAACAAATGGAATTCTTCAATTTTTCTCTTTGCCTTGACAGTGTACGACTCTGCTTTTCCCCAGTGGTAACTAAAATACAAATGGAGCCCTTTATTCTCACCCAAAAGCACATTGTCATTGCTTTAATATTTTTATTTCTCTGTGGACTGGATTGGGCAAATTGTAACACATGCACATCACAATGAACCTTGCGCAGATGTTCACATGTGGGTTTGTATCTGATAATATTGTTATTTGCTTTCCACCCAAGGTGGGCATGATTCTAATAATCACCATTTCTTGGATATCTTCTTATTTTTCCCCCAAATCTGACTGTTTTCTGTTTTCTTAATATTTTATTTTCTCATTTGGAGAACGACAGTGAGATCAGAAGGAGAGAATTCCAGAATAACTCTACTACTACAGCAAGGCGGTCGGGGACTCTGCAGTCACACTGGGGTGGTCGTCTCTGTTGAAGCAGGTAGGAAGCGTAGAAAATAGGCATTACTCTCCTAAGGACACACCATTCTCTCGGCATTCATGGCCTGGTTAGTCACATTAGTTTGTATAAAAACAATGTAGATGTTCCTCTGTCAAAATATCTTTGTACTTCACTCAAAGTAAAAACTTAATTATTTTTCAGTAGCATAGGTGTTCAAGTGGCAGTCGTCAACTTGATTTCACTTACCAGCTCAATCGCCAGGGAGTGCTGCTCATGTTAGGTGATCTAATACTTCAGTTGATAGGAATATTCTGATATTGGAAGGCACAGTCTGAAAGCCCCAATTATTTCACTTGTTTTTCTAGGACCTCTTCTTGACCACTGTTTTTAAAGCCTCGCTTTTCAAATGACGTTCCAGAGACAGGTGGTAATTTACACTTTTACGTGGAGGCATCAAGTCGCTTGACTCAGGTATGAATGAATGCTCATGTTTGCAGAGATGGCATTTAACCTCCGTGCCACGAGGTACAAAAAACACTACCCGGTTTTCTCTGTCTGTCCCAGCATACTTTGTGCAGGTCATTTTGCATGTTCTAGGGAATGCATATTTAATTACAAACACCACAGGTTTTAATTTATGAATAGGACAAAAACAATATCTAACGTGAAGACATGTGGGTACACACAGTAGACAGCCACCAAATGATGACTCTTTAAGTTGCTGTCATATGCCAAGCACAGTGCCAGGTGCTTTTACATTTATTATTACTTTTAGTCTTCTGAAATTAAGACATCATTCTCATATTGCCCATAGGTAGGCCAAGGTTCTTTGTGTCACCTGGATGTGATCACACAGCATGTAAGTGGTGAAACCCAGATCTGCTTATGGATTGACAAATTGATGTATTATTTTTGTTTTCAATGTCATTTATTTTCAATGTCTAAAACTGCTGGAAATGGCCTGGTTGAACAGATTTCTATCAGGGTGAGAAGTCATTTTTCCATTTGAAACCCAAGGGTGCTCTGGGGAAGCAAAAATTATTCACAGTTTCTTTCTTATTAGAAATCCTCAGTGACTAAACAGCCATGATGATCGGCAAACCTGCAGGGGGTGACGGATAACAGAGGACTCTCACCCCAGATCCCACTCAGTGAGCCCGGCACTCTTACAGCAACGTCCCTGAGAAATGAAAGTGAGTTCTCAAACCACGATGCCCTTGAAGGTCAGCCAGTACAGTGGATTAAATAGTGCTCCCCCACTGGGCGGCACCTCTGGCTCAAAGGAGTAGGGCACTGACCCCATATGCTGGAGATGGCGGGTTCAAACCCAGCCCCGGTCAAAAACTGCAAAAAAAAGTTCTCTCCCACTCTGAATCTTTGAAAGTGATCTTATAAGAAAGAGGGTCTTTGCAGATGTAATTAAGTTTTGTGGTTTTAATTTGCATTTCTGAGATGGATTTTATCCCTCTAATCCTGCCCAGATTCTCCTTCCAGCTGTCTAAAAGAATAAAGCTATCAGCTGTATCTTGTCCTTGCATTAAGAGTCAGTCACTTTGAACCTTGAGTTAGACTCAACTTTCTCAGTGGCCAATACACTGTTGGAGAGATGGAGGTACCAACTGTTGCACAGATGGGGATCCCCGCCTTATCTATTGTTTTTGTTTTCTGCAGATTCAGTTACCTGCAGTCAACCTCAGCCTGAGAATGTTAAATGGAAAATTCCAGAAATAATCAGTTCTTACATTTCAAATTGTGCACTATTCTGAGCAGTATGGTGAAATCTCACACCATCCCACCCCATCCCACCAGGCACGTGAATTGTCCCTTTGTCCGGTGTATCCACGTTGTTGGTGTTACCAGCCTGTTGTAGCTGCCTGTGTTATCAGCTGGACTTTATGGTAGTGCAGTGCTTGTGTTCAGGGAACCCTTATATTACTTAGTAATGGCCCCAAAGCATAAGAAGAGAGAGATAGGCAATTGTTCTAATTGTTACATTATTATTTTTAATCTCTTACTGTTCCTGTTTTATACATTAAACTTTACTACAGGCATGTGTATATAGAAAAAATACACAGTGCACATAGTATATATAAGGTTGGGCATCAGTTCTGGTTCCAGGTTCCACTGGGAGTCTTGGAACGTATCTACCATGGATACAGGGGGACTACTCTAATGTCACTGGGCCTATTATTACCACTTGCCTATAGTCATCCCAAGAACAATTTGAGCATATTTGTTGAATGCAACCTTGAAGGAGAGTTTCTGATTCCCACAGATAGGGGATTCTGGGTGATAAGTTGGTTTTTTTTTTTTTTTTTTTTTTTTCCTTCCTAGTCCTCAGTTTCCTGTTTGTTATATGAAAAGGTTGGTCCACAATGATGGTTCTTTAATCTAGCACACACAGAGGATAGGTTCAGTAGCTAAAATGCAATTGAAAATTTGCTCCCCAGCCTTCTCTTTAGTTCAGTGGGTCTGGCATGAGATTGGAATTTTTGCATTTTTAATCATTTGTGACTGGTGGTTCTTGAATTATATTTTGAAAGAAGCCAGCCTGGATGTTCTTAGGTTTCTTCTGACTTCCATAGTCCATGAAAAAACTTGGAATACTCTTTATCTATAACTCAGGCCTTTCTGCAGTCTACAAGGAACCTACCCTGTAGATAAACACACGTTGGTAGAACTCCCTGAAGGCCATGTCCTTTGGGTCAGGACAGCCATCCTCAGGAGCATGCAGAAAAGAGAGACAGCCACTTCTCTTCAGTCAATCCCCTGATTTCCGCCGAGTGTGCCCTGATTTTTGTATTCAATTCTCCCACTCTATTGCTAATAGACCATAGCAGAGTGATTCCATTTCCCTAAGCCTTAGTTTCCTCATTATAAAATGGTTGTGAAGATAACCCTCATAAAGTTGTCAATTTTGAAATAACTGAACTAATTGAAGTTATGCAGAACCAGTCTGAGGACAGCCCTTGGAATTTCAAAAATGGTCAAGAAATAGTAACAGTTTTTATTATTACTATTGTTATTGTTATTTAGGGGAAAACTATGATCTCTTTTTCCTCTCAGCTCTTACAGCTTGCTTTCCAACTCCTGCCCATGCTCCTCTGCAAGGATTACAGAGAAAAGAGATGAACCAATTAAATCTGCAGAAGGCCATGGCTTTAAGAGTTCACAAGGGGAGGAAGCTAAAACAGCTCGGGCTTAACAGGCTATGCTGCAGACCTGGGTCTAAGAGATTTACTCTTTGGAGGCTTTGGAAAAAAAACTTTCAGCAAATACAGGGGTGATTCATTAGAGAAGCTGAAGGAATAGGCCTGGTCTTCCCAGCTTTGGGGATTTTGCAAAAAGATTCAAATTGTTTTGCCTCAAATTTGGCTATATTTCTGCACCGGGCAAAGCAAACCCATTTGGGGAGTGTGTATGTGTGACATTTTTGCATTAATTTACCCATTTTTCTTCTTTTCTTTGAATTAATCTACTACAAATGTCCCTGAGGTTAGAGGGTCACAACCAGGCATGAGCTGAGCTTGCCATTAGCCCATCTCTTTTATTCAGAGGGATCAATTGGCAGCACTAGAGACAACTGAAGTCATTGTCAGGCAGGTCCTCAGAGAAGTACATCGACTTCCCATTACACTGTAAGAGGAAATGGGACAGAGACAGGTGGGAAAAGGGGGTCAATTTCTAGTCACTCAACACAGTAGAGCTGACCACAAAGAAAACACATAAATATGGGGAACCCTCAGGACTAATTTCCAACACAGAATTGGGAGTGACACTATGGATAGTACTTCCTAAGAACAATAACTCACAGCTGCTATGTTTAAGCACTTTCCCTGTGCCAGGCCTGTGCTTTGTACAATGTAGCTCACTTCAATCCCACAATTACCGTCTGAGGTGATGCCCATTTCCTTACATAAGACCCATAGATTCAAAAGATAAAACCAAGTTCACAGCACTGGTTAGTGGAGAAGCTGAACTTCAAACCCAGGCCTTCCCCATTCCACAGTCCATGTCTGATCCTCCTGACTGGATTGGAAATAAGCCAAAGTAGAAGTAAAAAACAGAAGTGTTCTTAAGGAAACAGTGCAGCCATAGCAACTAGACCAGGACAGACAATATCTGTTTCCCTCTATTTGATACTGTCTTAATTTAAGGGAAGTTTTGAGGGCCATTCATTCATAAGTGAAAGACAAAGTAAGGTAGAAACAGTGATCGGAATTGGTGATGCTTTAATTATAGAGCGAGCACAAGGGCTAAGGATGTCACCTAGCAGAGGTGGGAGTGATAGATGAGGCTAGTTACACCGTGCTTTGTCATTATTATGGCGAGTAGGCAAGTTTGTGGAAAGGACAAGCTCAAATCCAGGTTCTGTGGCATTTTCCCAGTCTCAATTACCTTGCAACTTATTTATGAACCCTCTCTACTTGTGCAAAGGTCGTTTTCAAAGATGTTTTTTAAGGGGCTTCTCATAAAACTATAATGAGCTCAGAGAAAGAGACCTGAAATTAGCAAACATGGAGGAAACAGAGAGAATTTGAAGGGGACCTAAGGCAGGATGGTTCTTAGCCATGAGCATTAGGGCATGGATCCGAGTCTTCTGGCAGAGAATGAGAGAGGACAGAAACACCGTCACGTGTCCTACCAAGCTGGCCTAAGGAAGGGGGCAGAGAGCAGTCGGGAGCCAGCAGGACTTGGAGGCATTGCTGACCTCAGAGTCCAGACCCCATCTTTCAGGGGAGTCACTTGCCATGTTTTTCTACAAAGATACCCAACGATACTCCCCCAGCTGCTCCACAGAATCAAGCTGAAGCTCAAAAGAAGTCAGGTTTGTGAAAGCCGTGCTCTCAGAAGTGTTTGACGTGCCTGATGCATTCTTTTAAGTTTAAATTTGAATGTCTGTCTTTGGAACGTGCCAGGTCTACTTAATATTCCGCACTCATCTTGTTTTACATCTTGCTGTTTCAGGAATTTTAGCTTGCGGACTCAAAACCCTTGGTCTGATGAGACCAGCCAGCCATATAATGTGAGCATTTTAATCTGTTTACATGCTTTGGCCATGGGAAGACTTGATGGACAGGGGTTAGGGGCAGAGATGGTTTGGGGGCAGGACTTTGAGGCAGCCTAAATCGCTAGATAAGAGTGGACGTGACTCTCAGAAATAGATCTTCCTCGGAGGAATCCATCGGGTCCTCAGATCAGTTATATTGTGGTATTTCAGACGTCTCTGAAGTTGAACCACAGTTTGAACACAGCATCTGTAAGTCTGATCTGTAAGTCAGAATCACATTTTTTCGGAGGACTGGCAGAGAGCCTTTAAAAAATGTAGTCAAGTATTCATAAATGCTGTCATATATTGAGTACCTGTCTTAGAGGCATTAGGTAGGATAAAGTGGGGGAGTCAGATGTAAAGCAAAAATAAATATTACACGTCACCCACACGTGTAGCTAAAATTTAAAAAAAATTACAGTGGTAAGCTATGAAAAAGAAGAAGGAAAGCTTGCTAGGAGACAGTGGCATGCAAAAGAGTGGTTTGCATTATTTTATGAAGTAGGAGTTCATTGCAAAGGGGAGCTTTGCACGATGTAGGCCAGGTGGGTAAATGGAGGTATATTCTAGGCAGTACTTACAGTGCAACAGGGGCCCTGGATCAGAAATACGTCTGATGTACATGAGGAACTCCATTGCTCTGTGTTGAGAATGGAATAAGATCCCAAATGCTCCATACTGAGCCCAGTTCTTGCTTCATGGAAAATTAATGTACACAACTATGATCTAATAATAAAATTTTTAAAAAAAATTTTAAAAAGAAAAAAAAAAGAAAAGACTCAATAAAAATGAGATGACATAATGTGGTCTTAAAAAAAAAAACAAAACTAATTCTCAATGATTTGTCCCTTTTTGTCATCTTATAATTTCTGTAAGGCTAATTGGACGGGTTTGACTATTTTTATTGATATGACACACAGGGAGATTCAGGCAACTTTATTCTTCATTAAAATGTATCCCTGCAAAAGAGCCACAGAAAGCATAGTGCAGGCTGGGTGGAGCGCCGTCGAGGGGTGCCACTGAGTGTTCTGGCAAGCGACTGCTTTGTGAGGGCAATCGTGTCTGTTCTCCTCACTTGACAAATGAGGAAACTGAGGCTGAGAGAAAGGTGAAAAGTTTGCCACAGACGTGAGGCACTAGAAAGGGGCAGAGCTGCTTGGAAACACACATTTCTTGCCCACAAGCCCTTTTGCAAGTCAATCATTCATTTACAGAACAGAAAACTGTTTGCGGGCTGCTACGCTAACCCTTCCTTCTCAGCACCTGCATGCGTTTCCAATCCCTTCCCCATTGCTCTATCCTTGGTCTGAGCAATTGGATTTGGGGGACCTAAGTGGAATGACCACATGTGCCTTTTCTTGGTAATGTTTATAACTGTATCTTTGCTTGGCTGTTTCTGGTCTCCCCTTTCACTCTCCAACTTGTACTGGTTTGGAGGACTAACTTTCCAGTCTTTTGAGACAAAGCATTCATTCCCTTGACATTCAGGAACGTCTGTGACTTAGTATCCTCACCTTAGACCCCCCCTACCCCACTTGCTCAGGTAAACACATTGCTCTTCTGGAGTTGATGTTCTATTTTTTCTCCCAAAGGTTTTATCAAAATGTCCTCTTTAAAAATGCCTGTGGCTCAGTGAGTAGGGCGCTGGCCTCATATACTGAGGGTGGTGGGTTCAAACCCAGCCCCAGCCAAACAACAACAACAACAACAACAACAAAAATTTGTGTAATTCCAAAGGGAGAAGGTAGACGTGATATTCAAGGATTTTCCCAAACTTGGGCAGAGGCCAGACTGTTAGGCTGTATGCCCTGCAGGTATGCCCAGCTACAGAGAGGGAGGAATGCCCCTCCACTCCTCCTCCTGAACACTGGAGCTTTTGCTATGAATTCGTCATAGGGACCACATCCTATGAAGCGCCCTCCTGTCTCAGAATTGTTTCTTCTGCAAAATGTGGGTGGGACTCTCTTATCTCAAAACCCGACAGTGCAGCATATTCACAATCCCAGCAAGCTGGAGAGCAAAACACAGCAAGATGGAAGTGAGCTCCCCTTTGGAACAGATGTTGAAATTTGGTAGAAATTTCCTCCGTGAAATTGAACGGCAATGTTTTCCACCAAGCCAAGACTGAGGATTCTTTGCTGAGGTGGTCTAATGAGATGCATGTAAATAGCTCTCCCCTCCCTGCGTTTCCTGCCATCAGCCTCTCCAATTACAGAGCAGGAGCTTTGCCAGTTCGCCTGAGTTCTAGAAATTCACCTCTCCAGTCCAGCAAAACAGGCATTAAGGAGACTATAAATAGTCATCTTATTCTTTCATCTCTGCAACAGGGGAGAAGCTGGTACTGCAAACAAATGAATTGACAGTTCACAGACAAGTCCAATGAGTGTCTAAGGGTGAAGCTTGCCCAATGCATGTGGAAGTAAAATCAGCACCCGCTTGCCTGAGGACCAGAGCAACCCCTTCACTCCCACTGGGGAGCTGCTGGTTTCATTCTTCTCCCAGTGTAGGGTCCATGACTCAGGTCATGACTCGGTTCCTCAATCAGAGGCTGCAGCTAAACTGAGTAAGGGACAAAGAAACCCTTTGGGTCTCTGATCTGTGGATTCTTGTCATTTATCAGGAACAGACTTACACTATACACATATTCTGTGCTATTTAAGCCTCACGTGTTGAATAAGAAAGAAGCTGCCTTCTTTCCCCCAAATTTTCTTGCAAAGAATAAGTATCACAACCAGACTCGGGATTTGGGGGTGGGACCAGGAGACAGTGTGCCTGGATTTTCATGAATTCCCTAGCTGGAATGTTTTAGGCACCCTCTGTCTCCTGCCACCCCCTGGTTTTGAATAAGGATGAATCTTATGCTTTCAGTTGATTCCTAGAAAATGACCTGTGCTTGCTCTTTGCAAGATAGAAATGAATTGCACACTTCACAGACAGTACTACTGTAATCAATAATTTCTCACATCTGAAACTGTTATTAGGGCCAGACCCTCAACAGGTCACAGAATTCCTTCTACAAGGTAAAAGCGATACTTTTTCTGCCAGCACAATGAGTTATTTGGAAACTTCGCTTCGCTTGACATGAATTGCCATCTTTCTGGTGATAGTAATTAGTGGTAGGCTCTGTGCTCAGCATCTTGCTGAGTCCCTGCACAGCATAAGAGATGATCAGATGGACACCGTTCTTATCACCAGGGTTCAGACGAGGAATGGAAGCCTAGAGCAGTTATACCCTTTTTCTAGTTTATAAAGGTGGGGAGTTGCTGAGTCAGGATTTAAATCTGGGAGAGTCTTCACTCCGTAGCTCATGGGCTTATAGCAAGCAAGGTCTTGAGAAACACTAATGCTACTTAATGGCATTGGCCTCAAAACATCATTAAGTCATTTTTTAAATGACCACATTTCCTTTTGTAAGATAAAAGGCTTCTTCCCTTTGCTGAATAAGCTGGATATCTAGAAACAAGCATTCAAGTACAAATAATGTAGGAAAGACATAAAAACAAATAACTCACCCTATAATTAAGTCCTCAGATTTTCCATTTGAAGCCTAGATAATGATGTGCTGTAATTATTATAAAAATAACAATCTATTATCAGCAGCATGAAATTAACAATTATTATAGAATTCACATTGGCTTGGAACATCTCTCCTTGTTAAGTGTCTCACCCCTCATACCTCCTCCCCCCTTTTTAAACCAGTAGTAGAAATAAATGTGTGTGGAAAATTACACAGGCCATATTGTATGATTAGGGACAGTTTGGGGGCAGAGGATGATAAACAACAGGGTTCAGCCAACAATCATTTTATACCTAAACATCAAAGGCCTTCTCAAAAGACAAACTGATTTTATTAAAAAATGTGATGGTGTAAAAATAGTGAAGTCATGCAAGTAAGCAAAGAAGTGTGTGTGATACTGAATGCCAGATGTGTGCCTTGTTCATATCTCTGCCACCTTGATCCACTTCGCAAAACAACACAAAAACAGCCACTATTAATAAGAAGGCAAGAAATACATCTTTTTTGAAAACTTTAGCTAACAGGTTTATTTTACCACCCTGGTCAAACAAAACACACAGTAATTTAAAGAAAATCTTAGTTTTATCCAAAGCGATCATTTTTTCCTGCAGGGTGAACTTGTCACTCTCAGGCAGACATGCAATGGCCAATGGTCTGGGAAACAGACAAATGCTTCCTTGGGTTTGTTCCATTAACCAAATGAGATGCTGGCCTGAGTATTATTAGCAAACCTCCTTGATTAAACCCACTTGCGAAGACAAAGAGACTATTGCCAATTCTGGCTTTCATCAGAGATTTATTTTTGTAGTCTTATTGAAAACTGGTCACTTTGGAAGACAGCACCCTTACGTAGAGTTTGGCTTAGCTGAGTCGTAGACCTTTTCACAAAATTCACCTTCTCTGCCACTGATATTAGGGAGAACTGGCCTCTTTTTTATCCTGCCTGTGTTTCCCATCTGCAAGTCTTGCTCTCCTCTGACCAAGGTGTCCCCCGTCTATTTTTCCTATTACAAACATCAGAAATGAGATCAATACATGGATAACACTTAAAATCATAGCCACATTAAGAGAAAGAAGTTAGAAGAGTCGCTCATATCTTTCTTAGAACCCCCTTTGGGAGTTCCCAAAACTCTTACACTTAAAGGACAGAGAAAGATCAGGCATTGCTCTGGAGGTCTCTGCCCCACAGAGAAGTTGTACCCTAGTTTCTTTTAAGTTTGATTATGAGTCAATGGGGCATTGTTAGAAAAGGAAGATTGGACCTAGCGAGCTTTGAAGGCCAAATGACTCTCCTCTAGCTGAAATACTCTATTTGTAGGGCTCAAAACAAAACGAAAAACCAGTACAGATAATATTAATAATGAAAATGAGTAACATCCTAGTAGACCTGGGTTTCTGATGTGTCTTCTTTCCTGTTACCCCCAAACCCATTTCTCCCTGGATCTCCCATCTCTTTAAGAAATAAGATCAAGCAAGCCCGACCATGCTTTATACCACTCCCCACTCAGACATGGCACAACTGTTGTTTATTGACTTCAATCCATATCTCTTAACTCTATCTCAGCTACCACCATCATTTGACACCTTGAAGACATCTAAATGGCCTCAGTTATCCTCCTGACCCTTCTATAATCCAGAGAAAATGATTTATGGGGAAAAGTTTACTTTAAATAAAATTATGTAACCCTCACATTTAATTTTTTTCAATTTTTTTTTACTTCCAATTTTATTTTTTTATTAAGTCTTTTGTACATAGATCATAAATACATTTATGCCCATTTCAGTGTGTTGATTATTTGCACAAATTGGAGTGCTTACATCATACTAATCAGCATAGCTTTCATCTCTTACCCAATTATAGCATTAGGATATTTGTGTTCTACACATAATAGAACCAACTTGTACTTACAATGTGCTCTAGTTGAGTCCCCCTACTGTCCCTCCAACCCCCTCCCCATCCCTCCTTCATCATAGCCTAAAGTTGTGTTTGATTTTTCATATGCAAGTGTGAGTTATCATAAATTGGTTTCACAGTAGTACTGAGGACATTGCATACTTTTTTTCCATTCATGGGATACTTTGCTAAGAAGAATATTTTCTAGCTCCATCCATGTAAACATAAAGGAGGTAAAGTCTCCATTTTTTTTTTACTGCTACATAATATTCCATGGTATACATATACCACGATTTATTAATCCATTCATGGGTCGAAGGGCACTTAGGCTTCTTCCATGACTTGGCAATTATGAATTGAGCTGCAATGAACAATCTGGTGCAAATATCTTCATTGCCAAATGATTTTTGGTCCTTTGGGTATACACCTAGTAGAGGAATTGCAGGATCAAATGGCAGGTATACATTTAGATCCCTGAGTGTTCTCCAAACTTCCTTCCAGAAGGAACGTACTAGCTTGAATTCCCACCAGCAATGCAGAAGTGTTCCCTTTTCTCCACATCCATGCAAACATATGTTGTTTTGGGATTTTGTGATGTGGGCTCTTCTTACTGGAGTTGGATGGTATCTCAGAGTGGTTTTGGTTTGCATTTCTCTGATGATTAAAGATGTTGAGCATTTTTTCATGTGTCAGTAGGCCATGCACTTCTTTTCTTCAGAGAAGCTTCTGTTCATATATTTTGCCCACAATTAAATGGGATCACTTGTATTTTGCTTAGTAACAAGTTTGAGTTCTCTGTGGATTATGGTTATTAGACCTTTGTCAGTAGCATAACTTGCAAAAATCTTCTCCCATTCTCAGGGCTGTCTATTTGCTTTACTTAGTGTGTTCTTTGCAGGGCAAAATTCCCAAAACAACAGATGTTGGCGTGGATGTGGAGAAAAGGTAACACTTCTGCACTGCTGGTGGTAATACAAGCTAATATGTTCCTTTTGGAAGGAAGTTTGGAGAACACTAAATGTAGACCTGCCATTTGATCCTGCAATTTCTCTTCTAGGTGTATATCCAAAGGACCAAAAATCATTTGGAAATAAAGATATTTGCACCAGATTGTTCATTACAGCTCAATTCATAATTGCCAAGTCATGGAAGAAGCCCAAGTGCCCATCGACCCATGAATGGATTAATAAATCGTGGTATATGTATACTATGCAACAGTAAAAAAATAGAGACTTTACCTCCTTTTTGTTTACATGGATGGAGCTGAAAAATATTCTTTTTAGTAAAATATCTCAGGAAAGGGAAAAAAATGTATCCAATATACTCAGTACTACTGCAAAACCAATTTATAATAACTCACACTTGCATATGAAAAATGAAACACAAGTTTAGTCTATGATGAAGGAAGGAAGAGGAGGGGGAGAAATGGTGAGGGGGTTGGAGGGATAGTAGGGGACAGTAGGGGGACCACAACTATGGAACACATTGCAAGTACAAGTTGGTTCTATCATGTGTAGAACACAAATGTCCTAATGCTATAATTGGGCAAATGAGATGAAAGCTATGCTGAATAGTATGATGTAAGCACTTCAATTTGTACAAATAATCAACACACTGAAATGGGCATAAATGTATTTATGATCTATGTACAAAAGACTTAATAAAAAATAAAAGAAAAATAAAAAATTAATTGGTGTAAAATAATTTAAAAGAAGACATCCTTTAGATCTAAAAGTGAAATACAGTATGACCCCAGTGGAACATGCATACAATTGTATTAATATATGGATTTCAGACCACTGGTTGTAGGGAAATGACTGCCTCACTAGTAATTCTCACACCCTCGACCACCTTCTTCTTTTCTTTTCTTTTCTTTTCTTTTTTTTTTTTCCAAGACAGGATCTCACTTTCCTGTCCTGGATCTTGCCATGGTGTCCTAGCTCATAGTAACCTCAAACTCTTGGGCTCAAGCAATTCTCTTGCCTCAGCCTCCCAAGTAAGCTGGGACTATAGGCACCTGCCTAAACGCCTTGCTATTTTTTGTGACAGTGTCTTGTTTTTGCTGAGGCTGGACTCAAACTCGTGAGCTGGAGCAATATGGGCCTCCTAGAGTGCGGAGATTATAGGCATGAACCACCACACCCTTTCTCTATTTTCCATTTGGTTCTTTTACTGTCAGAATTACAACGGGATGATCATGTAACATTAGTAACATGAACCACCACACCCTTCCTCTATTTTCCGTTTGGTTCTTTTACTGTCAGAATTACGACGAGATGATCATGTAACATTAGTAACTAATGTAACATTAGTAACATTCCAGTTTCTAATAATTGTTGTTTAATCAGGGCAATTCAGGTCTCTTGCCCATAGTGAAATGATATCACTTGTTCTTTTCTTATTAATAAGAAGCTTCTCCAAAGAAGACAGGCACATGGTATACAGACACATGAAAAAATGCTCATCATCTTTAATCATCAGAGAAATGCAAATCAAAACCACTTTGAGATACCATCTAACTCCAGTAAGAGTAGCTCACATAACAAAATCCCAAAACTAAAGATGTTGGTGTGGATGTGGAGAAAAGGGAACACTTCTCAATGACAAACTAATACGTTCCTTTTGGAAAGAAATTTGGAGAACACTCAGGGATCTAAAAATTGACCTGCCATTGGATCCTGCAATTCCTCTACTAGGAGTATATCCACAAAAACAAAAAATAGCTTTGCAAATAAGATATTTGCACCGTATTATTCATTGCAGATCAATTTGTAATAGCCAAGTCATGGCAGAAGCCCAAGTGCCCATCAATCCATGAATGGATTAATAAATTGTGTTATATGTATACCATGTAATACTATGCAGCCTTTAAAAAGATGGAGCCTTTACCTCTTTTATGTTTAAAGAACTCAGGAACATATTCTCCTGAGTAAGTATCTAATGTACTCAGTACTTTTATGAAACCTACTTATATTTACTCACACTTTGTTATGAAAGATAAAACACAACTATAGCTCAGGATGAAGGAGAGAAATGGAGTGGGAAGGGAGGGGTCAGAGGAGGTTTGATTGAGGGTAAAAGGTGGGACCACACCTATGGAGCATACTGCAAGGTTGAAAATTAAATCTGTCAAGTGTAGAACATAAATGTCTTAACACAATAATCAAGTCAATGAGGTGAAAGCTATGTTGAATGGTTTGATGTAACCACATCAGATTGTATATAAAAAAATCAGGAGAATATGTTCCTTTACATTGTTTGGTGAATGTTTTAACAAGGAGTATTGAATTTTATCAAATGTTCTTTCAGCAACTATTGAAATGATAATATTGTTTGTGTTCTGGATTCTGTTAATGTGATGCATCATATTTATTTATTTGGGTGTGTTGAACCATACTTGCATTCCTAAGATGATTCCCACTTGATCATTATGAATTTTCTTTTTAATGTTTTATTAACTTGATTTGCTAGCATTTTGCTGAGGATTTTTGCATCTATGTTCATTAAGGATATGTTAACCAATTTGTTGTAAGTATTTCAAAATGTATATAAAACCAGCACATTGTACCCCATAAATGCATTAACGTACACAGCTATGGTTAAATACAAAAATAAAAAAGGATATTGGCCCATAGTTTTTGTTTGTGTTGTTGTTGTGTTCTCTTTTTTAAGAGACAGAGTCTCACTTTGTCACCCTTGGTAGAGTGCTGTAGCGTCACAGCTGACAGCAACATCCAGCTGTTGCGCTTAGGTGATTCTCATGCCTCAGCCTCCTGAGTAGCTGGAACTACAGGCACCTGCCACAATGTTTGGCTGTTTTTCTGTTGCAGTTTTGCCAGGGCTGGGTTCCAACCTGCCACCCTTCTTATATGGGGCCAGTGCCCTACTCACTGAGACACAGGCACTGCACTGTTTTGTTTTTGTATGATTTTGGTATCAGGGTAATCTTGGCTTTGTAGAATAAGTTAGGAAGTGTCTCCTACACATTTTGTTTGTTATTTTGAGTAAAACCAATATTAATTCCTTAAATCTTTGATAGAAATTAGCAGTGAATAACTGAGTTTTGGTGCTTTCTTCGATTGAAGATTTTTCATTACTGTTTCAATCTTGCTACTAATTATTAGTCTTTTAGGATTTCTGTGTTTTTGGCTATGGCTTACACCCTCTGAAAGTCCGCTCATACTTAAGTTCTTGTCAATGTCCAGACTTCCTCATGAATTCTAATGTTAAATAATACTCTTAAGCATTTAGGAGCTAGCCTATCCCAACTTACCAGATACTGATATTTCTTAAGGAATGTCCTCACTTGAACAGTAGATACTACGCAGGAATGAGAGTTCAACATTCCTTGTAAATAGGCCAACCCTATGACAAGAGATTGTGTTTGACTTTTAGCAATGTCATGTAGTTCCAGGAGAGGAGATTCTGGCCCAGAACAGACATGGAGGCTCTTAGGCTATTTATGCCCAACTTGAGTGAATTCGTGAGTTCATTCGAGCTTATTAGTTTTATTCCTCACTTTGTCTAGTGACATAAGAAACAACACACCAATATCATTAGATTCCTTGATCAACACAAAAATATAAATATGTTACATACATAGTTACAAAGTTCTTTCCTTTTAAAAATGTTTGATTTGGTTATCAGATGTTGATACTTTGCACATCTTTATAAACAGTTCATGTCATGGACTATCAGTCCTTAGCATTTTTTAGATCTACTTAAATTACAAAAATCATCCTTGAAATTTTATTTCTCAAGACTGTTACTGGTACCCAAATATGTGTATTAGTCCACATACTTTATTTATCAGGTAAATACTTTTACCATTCTCATGGTCCATTTGAGTATCAGAGTAAGTCCTGCAGAAAAAGGAGTAGGATAAACTTGAGTGTGACTGTGTCTGTCTCCAGAGTCCTTGGTCACAGTAACTGTGTGAAATATATATTTTCCATATCATTTTTTTAAATTTCAGATTAATATGAAGGTACAAACCATTAGGTTACAATATTTGGGTATATTAGGTAAATACTTTTATAGGTGTATTTTAAGAATTATTATTCTACCATATTCCTTAATTTTTTTTTCCAAAATTATATCCCAAATAAGGTATTGGTTTTTTTTATATCTGGGCTATGATCCACCTAGTGTAGACTTTGTATGTAACATAAACTTAGAGGTAGATTTTTAATTCCCCATATGGATATTTTGTCCCCTATAATATTTATTAAAATCCTAATTTTTCTAAGTCTCTTTTATGAATTTTTTGCTTATATATGCACAAATTGGTATTTAAGCTCACTTTTATTTTCATGTATTCATATTATTTCTCTTGTCATTTAATATGATTTTCTTTTCTCCAGAGTCTACTCTCTGAAGCACTATGCTATTGTGTAATGAAGGCAGAGTAGTGTACACACCTGCATGCCTCGCACCTGTACCAATATTTCCAACCCTACCTTGACTAAAAAGAAGGGGTTGAAACTTCAGAAGACTACTTTGGACCCTTATATCTCCAGTTGTAAATCTTAAGTGTTTTTTTCTTAGTATATTATATTCTCAGTGAATTTCATTCAATCATATGCCTCCTCATTTTCTCTCCTTGCTTTTCAGAATCAGGGAGACATTTTCCCATCGCCAATATGGAGCAGAGATGGAGCCTGTATGGACATCCCTGGTACCTCCTAAACAAGCACACACCACCCCATCAGTGTTACCTGCCACCTGCCAACCATTCCCACCAATGATACATTTCACAAGTTAGAATCTAGAGCCTCTCCCTGGGGTTTGTGTGACTAGCTGTTCCCCACTCTTCCTCTGTGGATATTTATTCAAAAATCATTTAGTTGCTAACTGACAAATTACTGCTTTAGCCTTTGACCATAATGTGTGTTCTTGGTTTTTGCTTTTAAATGCAAATGGTCTTAATATTTGTATGTAAATTTACCTTTTTGTTACATAAACACCATCTACAACAAATTTTAAATTTTTATCATATCTTAACACATCCCATCATGTGTTTAATAATATAAACATAATCATTTCTTAAACCATATTTTTATTTATTCATATATTTTCGTACATCACTCTACTAAATTAAGTGGTGCAGGCAGAATGGGGACTTAAGACCCCATTCATGGCAAGGGAAAACACCCCCAGAAAAAGGGAAAAATTGAAAAGCAAGCTGCGTGAGTCAGAACAAAGGAAAGTTGGCTAGTTTATCTCTAAACCAGCTGCTGCTAAATTTCTTATCTGAGCAAGTTTCCTGCTTTTCCTAGAACTCTTGTCTATTGGGGATACAACTTACAAATATCCCTGCTGGGCTTGTAAGCACTCTGAAGAAAATATGACCACAGAAGATGCTGTGGCAAGGCCTGTCAAGATACACTAACTAGACCATTTCCTGCCCAGTTAACAGTCAAAGCAAATACCCATTGGAGAGATTTCTATATGCTTGGGGCAGAGATCAAGGGAATAACTTGATCCCTTTAATATGGGTAGGAGGGCTTATCACAGAGGAATACCCTCTGTGGTAGTGATGAGAGGAAAATTCCTCTTTCCCACAATTCTTCACCAGAGATTGACACCAGTGGCATTTTACTCCACAGGGAACTAGTGGGATTAACACCCACCTAAGAATCTCTGTGTGTGACCACAGGTAGGAGGCTGTCACCACACAAGGCTCAGTTTCTGGATTTCTCAAGGCTGCTCAGATTCTAAAGTTAATGATTTTAAAAACAATAGGAGATGATATGCTACTCAGAGAAACTGGTGGCTTCTTTGTTCCCTTCCTCAGGTTACCCTCTCGGCTAATGAGAAAATAGCCTTCAATAAAAGCTGAGTGGATGTTCACATGGATGGAGCTTGAAAATATTCTTCTTAGTAAAGTATCTCAGGAATGGAAAAAAATATATAGCCAATGTACTCAGTACTACTGTGAAACCAATTTATAATCACTCACACTTGCATATGAAAAATGAAACACAA
>CAUYPK010124690.1:0-18082 GCA_963574355.1 Loris lydekkerianus | reverse complement strand
TTCTTCCATGATTTAGCAATTATGAATTGGGCTGCAATAAACATTCTGGTACAAATATCTTTGTTATAATGTGATTTTTTTGTCCTCTGGATATATTCCTAGTAGAGGAATTGTAGGATCGAATGGTAGGTCTAGTTTTAGATCTCTAAGTGTTCTCCAAACATCTTTCCAAAAGGAACGTATTAGTTTACATTCCCACTAGCGGTGTAGAAGTGTTCCCTTTTCTCCACATCCACGCCAACATCTCTGGTTTGGGGATTTTGTGATACGGGGACATGCACAAATTCTTACACTTGCTCCCTTTTCTATTAAATACCCACTAACCTCATTAGCCACACTCATTAAATGGTCATTATTTAAAATCTTCAGCTATGTATCTGTTAATACTTTGGTGCCATTATTTTCAGAAATACTACACATACACATAAAAAATGTTTTAAACTCCTTTATAATTCTCTAACCAAACAGAATTATAGGTTATAGAGTTAGGTTGACTAAATTCCTCTCATATATTATTTCAATTACATAAAATGTTACTTATATAACTGCAAGGGTATTATAGCTATGAAATATTAGGTTTTGTAATTACATAAGAATAAAGTCAGTAGCTATGAAATAAACCTTCCTTTCCCACAGGGGGAAAAAAAAAGATTAAAGTCAGTAAAAAGAAAGGCCTAAAATTTTAGCAACATATTTTATAGAGAAAAGCTGCTGAGTAGTTCTGTTCCTATAATTTTTTAAATAGAACTATTATGATAAAAATTAAAATTGTTTTTCAATATTATGCTTTCTCAAAAGACATTTTCTAAATTTTTATTAAACACATTGAAAAGCTTTTCTTGAATATACATTTGCAAAGTAAGCTAGTATTACTGTCCTCCTTTAAATCAAATCTGGCTTCCAAGTTCTCTCTACAAGAAGATCGCCTGACAGATCTTATTTCAAGAGTTATTGGTTCCTGCCTTCCCGTTGTACCTCAGTGACTTATTTGTTATGTTGCTTTAGAAACTTTGCAGTTTTTTTCTTTTTTTAAAATAGAAAATCAAATTGAAATATGCCAAGGCTGTGGTTCTTAACTCAGTAAGTAAGCTTAGACAGCCATCTTTGATTGACAGATTCTCTGACAATGATGAGAAGCCACAGGAAGAAGGGTATAATTCTGTCCTTGCAGACAAACTTTGGAAGGAAAATAGCATGTGTTAAGTTTAGATGTGTTCCTAAATGAGTCATGTAACTTTGATGTTTATAGTCCTTAAAAGATTAATTTAATTTATTTAATTTTTTTAATTTTTATTTTTAATTATTAGAGATACATAATATTGTATATCTTTATAGAAGGATCAATTTTAAATGATGATAAACATAAAATGAACATGCATTAAAGATTTTAGTTAACTCAGGAATTAATGAGGGGACCAATAGATGCTGCAATTCCTTCAAAAGAACCGTACATTTATCACCTGATAGAGAACATGAGATGAATTTGCAAATCACTATCCACACAAACACAATTTACATTTTTATGGACAGGAATTATTTGGATTCTAATTAATTTTCTCCAGGATAACTTCTATGTTTATAGGATTGCGAAATAGCCTAGTTAGAGGCAAACACAAGCACAATAACCCAGATGGATGAGTTAGACAGAACACATAGTAAGTTTCAATTCTTTCACAATTTTTTTCTTGTCTATTCTTTCTTTATAGGGGGCTTTTGGTGGATCAAACATGTTTGTAATGATAAATAACTCAAGATCCAGAAATTGGCTAGTGAATAAAATTAGTTGTTTAGGTCTATAGGGGAAAAAAATAATTTTATCTCTACTTTTCATAGTTCTTAGCTGGGAAAGACCCCTGTAACAAAAGACAAATTAAGACAAGAAAAACAAACATAAATTTAATAATGTCAGTCTAGATAGGCAATACTCAGAAAAATAAGAAAAATCTTTTTTTTTTTATTTTTTGAGACAGTCTTCCTTTGTCGCCGTTGGTAGAGTGCTGTGGCATCATAGCTCACAGCAACCTCTAATACTTGGGCTCAAACAATTCTCTTGCCTAAGTCTCCCAAGTACCTGGAACTACAGGTGTCTGCCATAATGCCTGCTATTTTTAGAGATGGGGGTCTCGCTTTGGCTCAGGCTGGTCTTGAACCTGTGAATTCAGGCAATCCACCTGCCTTGGCCTCCCAGAGTGTTGGGATTACAGGCATGAGCGACAATGCCCAGGCCCAACTCCAGGCTTTCTGAATAGGGATAATGAGCAGGAAAAGCACAAAAGATAAAGGTAAGGTTTGCTATGCAGATTTAAGTTGGTACCTTTTTCACTGAGTCTCTGGAGATTCAGTCATTCTTCTCTTGTGGTACAGAGAGTAAGACATTCTTACAGATAGAGATTTCCTTTATAGATATAAATTTTGTCTATAAACTTGGGCTACATTTTACTCTGTCTTCAGAGTTAATCTTGTGTCTCCAGTTTCTCATGCTGAAGAAGTGTATTTTGGGATGACATAGTCCAATCTCCTATGGTTACATTTTGGAATGTATATTTGGTATATTCTCATTTGCTGAAGGTCAAAAATATTAACATTAGAAATTTGTAATTGCAATTTATTTTAGATATAAGAAAAACCAAAGTTTCTTTTGAGGGTATGACATTAACTAATAATTTGACACATAATCTGAAAAGTTATTTTGTCTTCTGTGCATGGACCATGAAGAACAACGCAAGCATTCTGGATGATTCTGATCAGTTATCCAACTACCACCATCTCCTTATAACTCACAGATCCCTCTCTATGATGATAATGGTGGTAATAGCAGCAATCATAATAAAAACTATGACTCCCAAGTTTTATTGATCCCTTAACATGTGTCAGACACTGTGTGAGGTGTTTTACCAATAATTATTTAAACTTAATTTTCATAATATCATATACAGTGAGTGTAATTATTCCTTAATGAAATAGCAATTTATACCTTTCTTATTCTCATCCCCTCTTGTCAATAAAAAAGAAGAAATCTTAAGCAAGTTTCATTGAATTATCTGAATTATATTGAAAGTATTTCCAAAGCAGAATGGTTCAGTGAACTAAGCAGCAATTCTTTGGCTCCAGTTTCCTCAACAACTTGGCTCCTTTTAGTTTTAAATTCTGGATAACTTTATTAATTGCTGATATTTAATTTCTTGCAATGCTTTGAAAATCTCACAAGGTATATAAAAAACTCAATTATTCCTCTTTTTGTAAGAGACTTGAAAAGGACTAGAGTGCTTTGTCTTAATGGAGAGATTTAGGATCTGGAACTGTTGACCTGTAGCCATTCAGAGAGAAAACATCTGAAAGAGTCATGCAATGAAATGACAAAACGAACATTGTTTGGGGAACTGAGATAGTATCTAGACTACCCACACTGGAAAGCTAATTTATGTTCACACTTATTTTCTGCTGTGCCTTCCTCACTCTCCTTTCTTCTTGGTTTCTGTTTTCATTTTTTTTTTTCCAACTTGTGTGTTTAAAGAGTCATTTAGTACCTGACTACACAAAAAGAAATGTGCTGAGTTTGACTTTCTTTTTTGCATGCACTATGGAACTAATTTCAGCCTATGCTGAGTTACTTTATAGATGACTCTTTTGTTGTTGCCCTGTAGTGAAAGTTCAAACTCTTACTATCCTACTCTGCATTTTTATTTCTTTGTTTTGCATCGTGACAAGAAGAAAACAAAAAGCAATCATCACAGCAAGGGCACCCTCTAAATAAATGCAGCCTCCCCCAGCTCTTACTGTGGGCTTGTTCCACCCCCTGAATGGAAAGTGTTAGAACAAGGAAGTAGCATGAGTCAGTGCTATTGCCACACCCTCAGGAAAACCCCTGCTCCATCTTCCTCTTAAGCGGTGATGATGACTCTTTGTAGGCAAGGTCCTGGGTCACAGAAGCTAAATTTTCAGAATATATACTAGTTTGGTTTTTTGGTTTGTTTGTTTCTTGGTAGGAAGGCAGTGTTAATTTGATTGACAACAATAATGATAGAAAGTCAGATATAAATAAAATCTGTGAAGAACAGAGGAACCAGTCTGATCTAAACTTTTATTTATGAGCTGGTTATTTGAAAACAGTCTTACATATATATGCCCCATTGTTGTTACTAGGACTCCTAGTAACACTCAAGTGGCTAATGTGTGTGCATTTTGTTTCTGTGGGAAAGGTACATGTACCTTTCCAATTTGGTTACCAGGGACGCATTTCCTACCCTTCACTGTGGTGCTAACAGCTAGTCAATGGGCTCTAGTTAATGAGAATAGGGCTTCTCCTGGAGATGACAATACTTAGCACAGAGATAGGTCTGGGAAGGGAGAAGGGAAGACCTTTTGTGGAGGAGACTAAGTGATCTGGGGTATCTGACAAGGTGGCCTCTGTCACTAGAGATAGAAATCTAGGAAAGAGGCAGGAAAAAATGCTGGAGAGTTGGTCTTGGTGATGAACAGGGTGGAAGGGATTCTAGAGTTCAGACCTGTTGGGAATGTGAGGACTGGCTTGCTGTCCTCACTAGTGGATAAGAAATGGTATTACACTGTGATTTTTGTTTGCATTTTCCTAATGACTGATCAACATTTTGAATGTACTTATGCCCATTTGTATATGTTTGAAAAAAATGTCTATCAAATTCATTACTCCTTTTAAAAAATTTTCAATAAATACATTTATTATTTTATTTTGGGTTAATAAAGGTACATGTGATTAGGTTAAATTGTTTGCATTTGTAAGGTGAAGACCAAGATGCAGTTGAGTCCTTCACCTGGGAGATATGCCATATACCCCACATTGTACCTGTTAGGTGGGAACTTACTGACCCCTCTGGAATTTAATTGTGTTTTTTTCCCATGTGGGCAAAAATATAGTTGTTGATCTACCAGTTTCAGCTTAGTAGTGAATACATTGGATAATTGCTTTTCCATTCTTGAGATGCTTTACTTAGGAGAATGTTCTCCATATCCATCCAGGTAAATACAAAAGGTACAAAATCTCTATCTTTTTATGCCTGGATAGTATTCCATGTATACATGTTTATTGATCCATTTATGAGCTAATGGGAAATTGGTTTGTTTCCACATCTTTGTGATTGTGAATTGATCTGGTATAAACATTCAAGTGTTTGCTCCTTTCTTAAAGACTACTGCTTCTCTTGGCATCCTTGCCGAAACTCAGTTGACCTACAAATCAAGGATATATTTCTGAACTTAGTTCTGTTCCATTGATCTATATGTCTGTCCTTATTCCAATACCACATTGTCTTAATCACTGCAGTTTTGTAATAAGTTTTGAAATTTGAAGTCTAAGTCTTACAACTTTGTTCATCTTTTCAAGATTATTTTGGTTGGTCTTCTTCCTATTAATCATCTAAATTTTAGGAATAGCTTGTCGATTTATGCAAAAATATATAGCTGAGACTTTGAGAGCAATTGAATTGAAAATGTAGCAATTTGTGGAATATTCTCATTTAAAAAAAAAAAAAGTCTTCTGATCTATGAAGATGAGATATCTTTCCATTCCTTTAGGTCTTCTTTAATTTCTTTCAGCAATGCTTTGTAGATTTTTCAGTGTATAACTTTTTTTACTTAAAAAAACACTTTAGTCCTTAGTAACTTTTTGTGACCTCTTAAATGGAATTTTAAAATTGCATTTTTAGCTTGATTATTGCTGGGGTACAGAAATAAAACTCATTTTGTATATCAATCTTGTATTCTGTACCCTTACCAAACTTGTTTATTAGTTTTTCATATTTTTTGGTAGACTTTCCTTAGGATTTTTTATATATATAACATTACATCATCTTCAAATAGAAATAATTTTACTTATTCCTTTGTAATCTACAAAGTCTGTATTTTTTTTACATGCACCTGTTGAAGTCTGTATGGTTAGATTAGTGTCAGCTAAGGATTAGACAGAGATTTCCTTAAAGGCCTTGAGTCAGTCTTTGCTGATGGGTTATATATGTGTGTCTTTTATTTCTTTCTTCTTGCCTACTTGCTCTGGCAAGAACCTCCAATACAATGTGGAACAGAAGTGGTGAGAGTAGACATTCTTGTCTTGTCCCAGCATGTAACAGAAAGCATTCAATCCTTCACAATTCATGTTACTTATGGGTTTTTCACAAATTACCTTTATCAGGTTGAGGAAATTCCCTTCTATGCTTAGTTTGTTTTGAGTTGTATGTGTGTATTTATCATGAAAGTGTGTTGGACTTTGTCAAATGGTTTTTAAAATCTATTGACATAACATTGTAAGTTTATCTTTGATTCTACTAATCCAATATATTACATTAATAGATTTCTTAAGTTGTACCAATCTTGTATTGCTGGGATAATCTCACTTAGTCATGGTGTATAATCAGTTTTATATGTTGTTTGATTTGGCTTGCTCCAGTTTTGTTGAAGATTTTTTTCACCTATAAAAGGATTTTTTCAAAGGATATTAGCCTGTGCTTTTTTAAAAAAAATATATCTATTTTCATGTTTGTATCTTGTTTTGGTATTATGATTCTGTGGCCTCATAGAATGAGTTGGTAAGTGTGCCTTTCTCTTCTACTTTTTGGAAAAGTTTGTGGCTGATTCATTTTAATTATTTTTTAAACATTTGGTCGAATTCACCAGTAAAATAACCTGGGCCTCAGCTTTTTGTGGGAAATTTTTAGATTACTAATTTAATCTCTTTACTTGTTATAGGTCTATTTGGATATACAATTTTTTCTAGAGTCAGTTTTGGTAGTTTGTGTATTTCTAGGAATTTGGCTACTTCATCTAGGTCATCTAATTTGTAAGCATACAATTGTTTATAGCATTTCCTTATAATCCTTTTATTTCTGTAAGGGTCTTAATGATATCCTATCTCATTCCTGATTTTATTAATTAGAGTAATTTATATATCTTATAATGCAAGTCTGCTAGTAGCTTTTGTTTTTCTGAGAATATCATACTTTCTCCTTAATTCTTGAAAGACACTTTGCTTGTTATAAAATTATTGGCTAATAGTTTTTCTTTCAGCACATTGAATATATTACCCCCATTTCCTTCTGGCTTCAATGGTTTATGATGAGGAAGCAACTGTTACTTTAACTGAGGATCCTTTGAATGTGATGAGTCAGTACTCTCTTGCTACTTTCAAGATTCTCACTCTATTTTGGACTTTGGACAGTCTGCTTATAATCTGTCTCACCGTGGATCTCTTTGAGTTTATCCTGTTTGAATTCATTGAGTTTATTGAATGTGTACTCAGTTGTGTTTCATTGTATTTCTAAAACTTGGGGCTATTACTTTCTCAAAAGTTATTTTCGTGTCTTTTTGTCAATCAGTTCTCCTCTTGGACCCCCATTATGCATGTTTGTGTGCTTGATAGTGTACCATAGGTCTCTAAGGCCTGTTAATTTTTCATTATTCTTTTTCCTTTCTGGTCCTAAATAATCCCAATTGGCCTATCTTCAAGTTCACTGATTCTTTTTTTCTACTAGTCTATTTGAGATTTGTTGTTAATTCCATCTAGTGAATTTTTAATTTCAGTTATTATACTTTTCAACTTCAGAACTTCTATTTTTTTAAAATCCTCTGTTAATAGACATTCTATGTTTTACAAGACATCATTCTCATACTTTTCTTTAATTCTTTAGACAGTTTCCTTTAGTTCAATAAATGATTTAAAGTCTTTTTTACTAAATCCAAAGCATGAGCTTTATCAGGGAGAATTTACTGCTTGTTTTCTTTTGCTCGGGACATATATGCCTATTTTGTTATGCCATCTCTCTTTTTGTTGTTAAAAACTGGACATTTTACACAATATTCATACTTTGGAATTCAGATATTCTCCTTTTCCCAAGGTTTGTTGTTGTTCCTGTTTTGTCCACTATTATTATTGTTGTTTGTTTATGAATTTGGTGACTTTCTTGTACTAATTCTATAAACCACATGTATGTATATCTATATATATGTTTATGTGCAGCCATTGAAGTCTCTGCCTAGCAGTCAGCTAATAACTGGATAGAGATTTCCTTAAATGCCTTATGATGAGATATAACACACACCCTACAGGCATTTTACAACTCTGCCTTCTCCTTTCTTTCTGTTGTGCACAGCTTCAAGGCAAACCAGAGGTGAGAGATTAGATCTTCCTAGGTCTTTCCTGTGCATACACACAGCTCCCTATGTGTGAATGGCCTTCTGCCTCCCAGGAATATGCGTTTACTTTTCAAATTCTCTTATGGACATTTTATTCTCTGGTTGTTGTGCTTTGGTCAGTGTCCTGTTAGCTTCAACAAGTAACACTAATTGTCTCAGGCAGCTATAATGTTAAATAATTGCCCTTTCTTTCCTTCCTTCCTTCCTTCCTTCCTTCCTTCCTTCCTTCCTTCCTTCCTTCCTTCTTTCTTTCTTTTAAACAAATAACCTAGGAGTAAGGCAATTAACACAGAGCTAATTCTGAGTTAGGTCAAATAAAGACTTGAGAATAGAGATTTTCAAGGAGCTATTACACAGGGCAATTCTTAACAATTATAAGAATTTGGGGGAAGTCACAAACCCATTCTATCCCCTGCAGTGGCTTCCAGGCTGCTGGTTTTCAAGCTACCATAGTTGTGAGGCTATTGGGTTCAATGTTACCATGCAACTGGGAAGAGGGGGATGAAATTACATCAAGTTAAAATGCCACAAAGCAGGTCACCGTCCTTACCAAGATTCAGCCAGTTTTCTTGGAATTTTGGAATTAAACACTCTTTGGAATATTGCAACCTTTAGTTAATTTTCTAAATTCTGAAAAAGTTGATTTTGACAATTTTTGCCACTGCTATCATTGCTATTATGGATAAACAGATTTTTGGAGATCCTTAATCTTCCATTTAAGAACTTCTCTCCCTTTTAGGATGTTGAAAGATAATTTTTTAAAAACTGTATAAATATGATAAAAATATTAAATGATCATATGCCAAAGACTTTATTTAACTCATTGTTACTGTGGGACACATTAAAATATTATAAATTAAAAAAAGAATTAAACACACATGCAGGAAATTGAGAATGCTGAAACAGTTTTATAAACAGATGCATATTTTGTTAATATCTACAGTCCAGTATTCAGTCTTATTTTATAGGGACCAATTCATTTTTATTTCTTCTGATAAGATTTGTTTGCATTATTATCGGTTTTAACAACTCACAGAGTTGTAAAATAGCTGATTAAACCCAGCAAAAGGCAAAGAAACAATAGAAGAGTAGATAGAGATAGGGTAGATAGGACCCCAGTAATCTTTTTTTTGCACATATCAATAGTTCACAATTTTTCTTAATAAGGGGTGGAGAGGACAGTGTAGGGAGATGCTGCATACTTTCAGATGCTGGGCAGGTGACTGAAATAGTGGGGGAGGACACAAGAAAGTGCAGAAATGGTCAAGGGGACGGTTACTGGCCTGCATCTCGGCTTTCTTCAGGTAAAGAATATGGATGAGCTTATTGCTGAGACTCCTTTCTTTGATCAGCTGTGCTCTTTAAACTATGCCCCTCCAACTAGCAGCATCAGCATCAGCGGAAAACTTATTAAAAATGAAAATTCTCAGGCCTCACCCACATCCTCCCGAATCAGAAACCGCAGCTCTTGAGCTGATTTTCATGCAATCAAATTTTGAGAACCATGGCCTATCAGTTTTATATCAGATGGAATTTTGATCTATAGGAAACTCTTTAGTATCACGAGAGCATTATTTAAAACTTCCTCCCAAACTTTGAAAACATAAAATTCTATCTACATGTAAAAGGAGAAAGTCAGTTTGGTTAAAGCTCTTTTCATTTTTTATATTAAAAGAAAGGTGCTCATTATCTGCTTTCTCAGAATTCATTTTAGTCAGGGGCTCATCCATGCACTTGCCCATTTGCTGTAGGTGAAAACTCAGCCTACAATTTATTTCAATATAACCAGTCCAAAGAAAAGTCAGAGAAGTATTTCTTGCAGCTGTGAGTTTTACATACTTTATATATTACAGGCTTTTTTCCTAGTCATCATAGTGGGCCAGAGTGAGACCAGATTTCTCAAGTCTTATGCTAAAAAGTATTTGGTGTTTTTCTTCATTTTCAAGGGCAATGGGCCAAGCCACTATGAGTCATGATTAGAAACCTTCCGAATAAACTTCAGTCCCTGGGCTGAGCACCTCACTTACATATGATGAGCCATTCTTATTCTGTTTGGTCCACAAAAGAGTGGTCTTGTTTGCCACTATCATTCATTTCCTCATACATTACAGCTATGCTGTACACCACGTGAAATGATGGTTTTCAGCATCCTAGTGCTATGATGTGTTTTTTGTACATTGTCAGCATGATGCTGTTTCCAGTGTTTTCTACCATAGCTGGTCTCTCCTGAACCCCATTTGATCAACTGGTGCAAAAGTGATCATTGTTTCCAACCTGATCCCCTGGCTGTCTTTGCAATCTCTCTTAGCAGTGACTTACTCTTAAGCATAATTAGGTCACCAATTACCCTTGTATAAATAGTTATCTATAAACTTAAGAACAAGGAGGCTCCAGAACTAGTAGTCTAAACCTCACCATTCACAGTGCAGAGAAGTTCCTTTAGCAGGTGTTAATAAAGTTTACTACAAAGGAAGTATTGTATCTGTGATCAAATCTCTCTCTTATAGATTTCCAATATGCACTTATATTGAACGCTCTGAGACTCTTGTAGAAAAACGTATCTGTATTTTACTCAACATTTTAAAACTTCTTTGAGTGTGAAACATTTTTATTGCCGGCATAGCTAATTATCCAATTTGGGAAAGGTAAGTGGAGAAGATTTGAAGTGATCTTCAGAACTATTAAAAGGAGAGTTTCTGAAAAAGCCAGGAGTGTGGCGTGATGCTGAGCCCTCAAAGCCTCTCTAAATGTGTTTCTGCAACATAGGTAAAATAAGACTGGATATTTCACAGAACCCTGTTTCAGTCATTTAATGACCACAAAGTGGTAAAATACGTGGGTCAGTCCTGGATAACAATGCACCTATATAAATGTGAGTTATTTGCTAATAGTGTTAACTGAGTCTATCACAACCTTACTGTTCAAAATGTGGCCGTGGGAACACAGCATTGGCGTTACCTGAGATCCTGTTAGAAATGGAGAATCTCAGGCCCTAATCCATATTTATTTTATCAAAAAGTTGCATTGTGGCAAAATGAGATTTCTGTGCATGTTAACATCTGAAAAGCATTTTGCCTTCTTACTCTTCCTGAGAGATCTTAAGCTCATTCCTTCTATCTCCTTTCTCTTGCTGTCTACCCCATCTGGACTTCTTTGCAATACTTATCTTCCTAGAAATTCAAAATCTTAACCACTCATTTCAATCTAAACCTGTGTTCCTCTTTTTTTCCTCTGAATTATAGTTTTAGATATGGTTTATTTTGTGCCAGTATTATGGGTGGGCCTGGGAAAATTTTAACTGAACCACAGTAAACTTTAGAAAATTTAAAAAATTGTATAAACTGTCCAACATTGTTGTCTTAATATGTTTTCCATGCTATAAAAGAATACCACAGACTGGGTAATCTATTTAAAAAAAAAAAAAAAAAAGAAGCAGCTTATTTGGATCATGGTTCTGAAAGCTGGAAATCCAAGAGCTTGGCACTGGCCTTTAGTGAGGGTCATCCCAGGGAGGAAGGGTGAAAGGCAGAAGTGAGCTCAGGAAACAGAAGTAGAAATCAGGGTTAACTTTATACTTTTATCAGGAGCCCACTCCTGCAATTACTAGCTCAATCCCAAGATAACAGCATTAATCTGTTCAGTAGGGCAGAGCCCTCATGACCTAATCACCTCTTAAAAGTTCCACTTCCCAATACTGTTAACCATGGCAATTAAATTTCGGCATGAGTTTTAGTGAAGAAATTCAAACCATTAACAACTGTCAATGAGTTTTCCAAAGTCAGTCTCCCTAAGGCTTTCTTCAATTGTAGATAGGGGCAAAAGGCGGGGCTGCGTGTGCATAGGTTATATTTATGAAAGTTTTGAGATATACAAAAATCAAGAAATGTAAAATCTGCTTGGATGGAAAGAAATGAAGCCCTCGCAGCAACACCGATAAGGTGAGCAAGTTGAAATCTGCACAGATGAATCAGAAAGGACACCGTTGATTGTGTTTCTTGGAAGTGAAATAATGGATTATAACACAGTCTGTCTCAAAACTTTTGTAGTGACCCACATATTATTGATCCTTATCCACTTAATAAAGGTTTCTAGGAGTCAAAAATGGAAACTTTGCATAAATGAAGAACAACCTTATTTATCACAGTAGTTTAACATCAAACGAAAATGAACACGTTCAGGGTGGCATGGCTGTAAACTCACAATAGTTTATTTTCAGACGTCTGACGATCGGAGCCATATAGTGGTACCACAATAAACACCAAAAAGCCCATGTTTAGAAATCTCTGCCAAGATGCTTTCTCACTGGCTCCACAGCTTCAGGATGGGGTTGAAGTGTTTTTCCACGCTGGTAACAGCTTTGCTTATGAAGGGACTTTGTCCTTCCAGTCACTCTGCGATCCAGTGAAAATTTAAAAATGATATCATGATGAGAATCTACAGGCTAAATATGAATTTTTACATTGTGGGAAGATTAAAATAACATATTCTGACTAGACATTAGCTAAAGTCTCTAAGACTTGATCATGTCTTCACTAGACAATGAATGTGGTTTTTGATGATCCAATACTCTGCATGTTTCTGGAAGAAGTAGTTAGAGAAATATTTAAATTATGACAAAGATTTATTCAGCCTATTCTTTGGTGGGAAAGAGGAGCTGCATAGTAAAATTTCAAGTATGCAAAACTTATAATTTTCCTTGTTCCAAGCAACTAATGAATCTCTCTAGATGACACATTTCAAAAGTTTTCCTGTAAGTTCTCTCTTCTTCAATCCTCACACACACAACTATCCATGTCAGCAAATAATGTGGCCTTAATAAATTAAAATATGAATCATGTAATAGGGAAATGAAAACGACAAATATAGGAAAAGAATGTGATACACAGAAGCGCATTGTGTGTTTAGCAGAGAAACCATGAAAACTTCTGTAAAACAAAGTGAACAAGGTCATTAACTCAACATTTTAAATCCCCCGTGCTAAATTTTCATGGTTTGCCACAATCTGAAGGGTAGTCAGGCTTCTAGGAAGAAGTTTTGCAACTTTGGATTTCTGCTTGTCTCTTATTCCTAATAAGCTGTTTAAAAATAAAGTATTAAGGGAATTTAGCCTGTCTCTAAAATGAGGAGTAATATTCTAATTTTACAAGCCTCTGACATCACATACTTACTTACTTTACAACAGCTCAAATGCACTGAGGATTAAAATGTTAAGAACCTTGTCATGCAGAAAAACAAGAATGGTATTTTCAGTTTTAAAAGTGACTGGCTCTGAAATTGTCCAAAGGAATGTTCTATAATGATGAAAGTTTTCTATATATACGCTGTCTAATATGGTAATCACTACCAAATGAATATTTTATGTTTTTAAGCTTTGATTAATTAAAATTAACATTTAAAGCAAGATGTAGTGGGAGGCTCCTGTAGTTCCAGCTATTTGGAGTGTGGGACAAGAGGCTCCCTTGAGCCCAGGAGTTCAAGGCCAGGCTGGGCAACATTGTCAAAACACATCTCTACAAAAAAAATTTGAATATCTACATGTGGCCAGCAGCTAGACAATGCAATTCTATGGGTATTTTCTTCATTTTTTTTTTTTTAAACACATTTAGGACATTATTCTTTTAATGTTCTTTTATAGTTTGTGTATATAACAAAAATCTCTTTATACCTCAGAAGAGAATAGATTTTTAAATATTTTTAGTGCCATTTCTTAGAAATGCTTTTTTGGAAGTAATGACATCAGTTGCCCATTAGATGCTGTTATGATGTCATGTAAGTCATAGAAAAGGTAGACATAAAGTCCAAAATACCTGTGCACCTGTGGTGGGGCAGGCTTGGCTGTTTACACTTAGTACAAAGATTGAGGAAAAATGGATACGGGGAAGGAGGTGAAGTCATTGCTGGTACTGGGGTCTGCATCTTCTGTTTCTTTCGGTTGTGGTTTACAGACCTTTCGAATCAACTCTGGTGAGTGCTTTGATTTATTTTGTGACAAATACAAGGATTACATATTTTATCCTCTTCTGTGTAATGTTCTTTTACATGTGTACAATGACCACCTCATGTTGTCACTGGTGAAGCTTTTAGATAATGAACTAATCCATTTGATAACCTCCAAAGATACTTCCTTTGAGCTCTTTCCTTACTATAAATGTCATGCTAATAGTGTTTCTTAAAACATTATATATTTTTTCTCCTGGCATTCCTTCAGGGTAGGTTTATATGCCACACGGAAAACCAGTTTCATTACTTGATAATTTTGCACTGGACATATAACCCAGTTTTTGAGTGGCCTGGACTTACAAGGAAAAGTAGAAAACAATCTTGTTTCAACCCCCCTCTGAGATTTCTCTTTCAGATCCCATTTTCAGATACTAAACATTCAGCCCAGGGGAAAACTGGATATTCACTTTTGAAAGTGGAGGTAGATTGGAGTTACCTAACACCATATATAAAAATTAACTCAAGGTGGATCAAAGACCCAAATGTAAGACACAGTACAGAAATTTCACAACATTGGATTTAGCAATGATTATTTGGTTATTACAGTAAAGGCACAGGCAACAAAAGAAAAAACAGAAAAATTGGACTTCATAAAAATTTTTAAATTGTATATCAAAACAATATAAAGAATAAAAAGGACACATTTAGGACATTATTGTTTTAATGTTTTCTCACAGAAGAGGAGAAAATATTTCCAAATCATATAAGGGATTAATTAATTTCAGAATATATAGGGAACTCCTAAAATGCAAATAAATGGGCAAAGGCTTGAACAGATATTCCTCCAAAGAAGATCTGCAGTGAGCAGTGAGCACATGTAAAGATGCTCAAGATCACTAATCATCAGGGAGATATAAACCCAACTACAGTGAGTCTCACCTTGCACTCATTAACATGGCTACTATAAAAAAACCCAGAGAAAATAACACATGTTGACAAGAATGTAGAAAAATTGAAACTCTGTGGACCATTGTTGGGAATGTGGTTCCCCAAAATATTAAAAGTATAATTACCATATGATCTAGCAATTTCATCGTCTGAGAATATACCCCCCAAGCTAAAAATTGTGCACTCATGATTAAGGCAGCAGCATTGTATTCACAGAAGCTAACATGTGGAAACAACCCAATCTTCCTTCATTGATGGATAGATAAGCAAAACATGGTAAACATACACAACGGAATATTATTCAGCCTTGCAAAGGAAAGAAATTCTGACATATGCTATAACATGGATAAACCTTGAGGACAGTATGCTTAAGGAAATAAAACAGTCATAAGTAGACAAGTATTGCACAATTTCATTTACACAAGGTGCCTAGAATAGGCAAAATCATAAAGACAGGCAGGAGGGTGGTGGTTCCCAACTTCTGGGGAAAGAGAAAAATGAGTTATTGTTTAATGAGTACACTGTTCTTTGGACTGAATGTATATGAACTCCCCCAAATTTACATGCTGAAACCCTAATCCTGAACCTGATGGGTATTAGGAGATGAAGTCTTTGGAAGGTAATTAGGTAATTAGGTGATGCCCGGATGGTGGGATGAGTGCTCTTAGAAGAAGATACCTGAGAAATCTCATGCTATCTCTCTCCCTCCCTCCCTCCGCTACAGATGGCTTAGTCACCAGGAATCAATTCAGCTCATACTTTGATTTTGGACTTCCCAACCTCTAGAATTGTGAGAAATAAATTTCTGTTGTTTAAGCCACCCAGTCCATGATAATTTTTTTTATAGTAGTCCACAGTAGGACAATGTAAAAATGGGAGAGAGCTGAAGGAAAGTGGGGCAGATAAGTTTTGAGTCACCTCTTGGCCAGTCATGCATAGACATTCTAAAACTCTCTTTAGGACTCCTTACATGGTGCTTTGGGATAACCCCCCACTGAACTGAAAAAAATTACTTGGTCTTTGGTTGAACTGATCGGAAAATTGTGAGGAATGAGATTTATAAAGAACACGTGATATAAATACATTTAAAAAATACTTTACCAACCCTTGGGAGATGACACTAAGTTGGAAAAATACCCATATTCATCTCTTCCTAATCACGAATCACCTCAGAAGAGTTCACAATGCACACACATATCTGAAACTACCTCTGCAGGTTTTAGGATATTCCTACACTTTATTCCAATTATAGAATTAAGATATTTTTAAAAAATAGGTAAGCAGAAATTGAAAAGTGGGTAAGTTGATCTCCAGTGAACTCTGTCCACCCAAGCTTCATCCTCTCTGGTGATGACCTTCCTGTCCTTGGTGATCCTCTGGATCCCACGCCCCCGCCCAGACACAGACTTAAGCCCACATGTGCACAGATTCAGAGATGCTTAAATGGAAAACAGGCGCTCAGTTTGTACCCTTTTTATTTGTTACCTGGCCTGCTTTCTGTAACCATAATGTATCGAAGCCTTCCAGTGCTATTTCTTAGACTCTGGATCTTTTTCACTTTCTAAGCCCTGACAGAATTTGTGTCTTTTATTCTAGTCCCTTGGGCTTTATTTTGTATTCACTAATTACTAAAAAGTAATTCCTCCTAATGTCTTGGTGGGAAAAAAGCTATTCAACTGATACCTCTCAGATACCAAATGTGTACATGCCTGACAGGTAAATGGCTTTTGGAAATTGACTGTATTAATCCACAGGTGCGCCTCTAATGACACTATGGCAGCCAGCAGAAGACACGCTTTGGGAGGACTTTGTTTTCTTCAGTTCACACTTTGTAGACAAGTTTACAAAGAATTCCTGCTGGAAGGTTATTTGACATCTATGGAATTGGTTTGGGGGGAAGGGCTCAGGCAAAAACGTGACAAGAGAAATACACTCTTATATAGTAGGTGGTGTACAGATTAATATATGGTGTTTCTATTCTTTGCAAGGGGAGTTTTACCAGAAGGTTCTAAATGGCTTTTAAATCATGACTAGTTTCATGGAGATTAAAGCTTCATTTTATACAAATTTAATTTTATATATAAAATTTAAAGTCTTTATGGAACAAGTTATCATCATGAAGTAAACTATTCAAACCATGTAATATACGAGGCACTCCTCCTACCCATTTCCAGCCCCAGGCATCCACAGCTCCATAGAGATGATAACTTTACCATCTAATGCAAAGTAGAGTTACATTTTTGCTTTTCTCTGCCAAAATAGGGTCTTAAATCCGTCCAATTTCTTTTTAGCATTTTCCCTAGATAACTCCTACTTATTTAAGTTGCTTTATTGAGATATGATTGCCATGCAAAAGCTGTGCATAGTTAATGTATACAACCTGATAAGTTGGGAGATGAATAGATAGCCCTGAAACCATCATGTCAATCTATTCCATAAGCCTGTCCATCATCTCCTAAAGTTTCCTCCCATCCTTCTTATTTATTATCATTATAACATATTTTGGAGATATGGATCCTTACACAGAACCTACCTTCTTGATAACTTTTAAAGTATACAATACAGTATTGTCAGGTCATGCAACATAAGAAGCACTGATCATCTTTTGTCACTTAGCTTTGGCATCATCACTCCTTAGTGCCTTCTACAGTTTCTGGAAAATTCTCCTATTTTGTCCTTGTAGTGTCAATGCCTCCCTCCTTCTCAGTACTTAGAATATACCTTGAAATCATCCAGGTGACCTTTTTCTCAGTCCCTGCAGTGTTTGTGGCAATTCTTATTCTCCTTTGTATCCCTTTCCTGTAGAGCCTACTTAAGTGCCTACTGCACAGGTGCTCAGTAAACGTTTATTGAATAGAAGGAAATAGGTAAGATCATGATATATATATATATATTTATTAAGTCTTTTGTACATAGATCATAAATACATTTATGCCCATTTCAGTGTGTTGATTATTTGTACAAATTGGAGTGCTTACATCATACTAATCAGCATAGCTTTCACCTCATTTACCCAATTATAGCATTAGGACAT
>CAUYPK010124682.1:0-44456 GCA_963574355.1 Loris lydekkerianus | reverse complement strand
GTTCATCTCATATGCCTGTCTTTTTTTTATTAAGTCATTTGCACATAGATCATAAATACATTTATGCCATTATGGGATTCAATGTGTTGATTATTTGTACAAATTGGAGTGCTTACATCCTACTAATCAACATAGCTTTCACCTCATTTACCCAATTACAGTATTAGGACATTTGTGTTCTACAGCTGATAGATCCAACTTGTACTTGCAATATGCTCCATAGGTGTGGTCCCCCCATTGTTTATTATAGTTATCTTTCCTTGCACTTTTATTACTTCATTTATGTCTTCAATCATTTTGAGCATATATTTTAGAGAATTCCTATCCAAGAGTTCCATTTTCCAAAGCACTTAGTCCTGTCCCCGACGTACATGCTTGTGATGGATTGTTTACTAGAGAGCCCATATGCAGTGGAACTGCATCTGTGGGAAGCCTGGGGTTGGGAGTGTCCTTCCAGTGAGATTTTGTGTTAGCCAGGGCCAGTCTCTCCGGGCTTCAAGAATCTCAACCTTGGGCCACTTTCCTTAGTATTACGAGTCCTGACCACCCAGGTCGTATAAATTAGAGCCGGACTCCGCCAAGATACAGGCTGTGACTACCAAATCCCAGGAGTATTCCTTTCCATCTGGACACAAGTCACACCCCACAGGCATCCTTGCTGGCTCCTTCTGCTGGTGGGTGCATATGATTTAGTCCATTGTTTCACTGTGCATGCAGCTCATAAATGATTCTAGCTCCAAGCAAGAGCCTCAGTTCCAACCCATCTGCCTGAAGCAGGCCCAAAGCTATGTCTCCTGAGGTTCAGAGCCAGCCTTTAGCCAGAACCAGATCTGATAACAAGCCGGGTCCTCCTGTGGCTGCCGCAGCCTCTGATCACATATTTATCAGCCTGATTTTCAGTTCACTCTTCAATTTTGGACCTGAGGAGTTCTTTTACTTTTGTATGACCTCGGTTATATATTTAAACGGGTATTTGTTAGATCATATTCAGGATTTCTAGATGTTTTGTAGCAGAACAGTTTCCAAGCTGAATTAGTTCACCACACCAACAAATTAAAGTCTGGTCCTCCTCATGAACGTTGCCGCCTCATTGTTTGTTTAGACACTTCGCGACCTCATATTAATAAGTTTACTGCCTCTCTGGGCAATATGTCAGTCTCAACTCCTTCCTGTTGAATGCCTGACCTCTTCATCTTGATAAAATTCAAATTCCTGGGATTGATTGGCAGAGCTCTTCACCCCAAGACTCCCATAGGCCATGGGCAGGCCTATGAATTAACTGCTTTTGAGTCAGGTCCAACCAGACGCAGTTAGAGGAAGAGTGGGTCTCACAGCACAAAACACTGCGGTCTAAGCCTGACTCACCTAGGGTCATTTCCTCAGAAGGATCTGTGGACACAGAGGGCCCTGCCAGACACGGTCCTCTTCCCAGCACTGTCAGGACAAATACCGCCATCACCTGAATAGCATTTTACCCATGGACGCACAAAGAAATGAACAAACAGCTGGTTGAACAGTCCGTAGCCCACTGTGATGCTTAATATAGGTTTCAGTAGGAAAGGCAGTCTCTAATGAGCTGCTTGGTCAACGTTTTTGTTGCTGATTTAGACACAGAGATCAAAGTCAGTTTGTCAATTTGCAGCATGACACAAAGTTGAAAGGGACAGATAGCACATTCCAAAAACGAGGTTCAAACGGTTTCAACTGATTAGAATAAACAAGATTAAATTTAATAAGGATTAGGTAAAGCGCTGAAGTTACGTCCAAAATTCCCAAGGAGAAGCCCAGGAGTGCTGTGTCCTGACTTGGCAGCAATTCCCAGACCAAGGACCTGGGAGTTTCAGTAACCGTAATTTTAACCTGGCCCTGACTAGTCCTGCTCAACTCCTACTTCCCCCTCCACATTCTCATCTGTATCCTGACTTTGCTCCTCTAATTTTATGCCAATTTGGTTTTCTGGGTCCTTTTAGCATCTCTCTGCTCCTTAGTCATTATCCTTGTTATCCTCTGGGTCTCTGAAAACCAATTCATATGAGAAACCTTGGCATTAACTAACAATATGTCTTTTTCTGGAGGAGAGACTATGGAAGCAAAATGGCATCTCCAAATGGAAGAGTGAGGAACAGGTCCTGTGCTGCTCCAGCCAGGAGCAGGGGCAGAGGGGAAGAATCAGATGTCTATTCGACATAAGCTTCAGTTAATTTGTATGAGCATTTACTATCTGCAAAGCTATAGGTGCTTTGGGCCATGCAAAGGAAGGACTCCAACACAGTGAGGACATCCCCCTAGCTGGCCTGCTGTCAGGCGTGCTGGAGAGCTGATCGCTGCATTAGGCGAGGGGCTAGATGCATCCAGTGGCAAAATCCTGGTTCTATAAAACCATGTCCCAGGCAGGCCAGCTCTCTCAGAAAGGCACTGATGAAAATGAACCTTTTTGAATGCAGAGGAGGTGAAAGACCACAAGTTATAATCCTAAGGGGGGGGGGGGTTGTCAGAATGTAAAAACACCTGCAAACACATCTCTACCTGGGTGCTTCGCTTCTGGCCCTTTAAGTTAGCCCAGCCCACTCCCAGGCTGCACCTGCAGAAGAGAAATGCTAGTGGAAAATAGCCATGGCATGCAGAGCAACTTCCCTGACCTGGCTCAGATTCCATCTTACTTCCCCCACCCCAACCCCCTCACCTTGGTTATCTGAACCTTGGCTTTACTTATCTCATAGACCAGAGATGTTTTCAAACTTGAGCATCTGACTCACTTAGAGGACTTGTCAAAGCACAAAGCACCAGCTGCTGGTCTCTGACCCCAGGGTTTTTGATTAAGTAGGTCTGGGATGGGCCCAAGAGTTCGCAGCTTTAACATGTTCCCAGATGATACGGATGCTGCTGGTCTGGGGACTACGTGCTGGGAACCAGTGCTTTAAACTGAGACACAGCTCTCCCCTCTGCAAGAGCCTCTGCTCTAATGCAGCCCACAAAATCCCACCTCTGTCTCCTCGGCTGCTGCAGCCCAAGACATCCCTCCAGTGCCCTGAGGGGTCAGTGGGTGCTATCAATGAAAAGATGCCCCAAATCCAGTACCCTGTGGGGTCAGTGGGTGCTATCAATTAAAAGATGCCCCAAACCCAGGGTTTCTTGATCTATTAACATGTGAGTGCTTACAAGATATTTTGCCATATTTTTATACAGATAATGAATTAAAAATCCTTTGGGAATGATGTTCCTTCACTGAGAGTCAGCATGTTTAAAAAAAGAACAGGCTCGGCACCTGAGCACAGTGGTTACATACTGGGAGGGTGGCAGGTTCAAACCCAGCCAAGGCCAGCTAAACAACTGCAACTAAAATATAGCCAGGTGTTGTGACGGACACCTGTAGTCCCAGCTACTTGAGAGGCTGAGGCAAGAGAATATCTTAAGCCCAAGAGTTGAAGGTTGCTGTGAGCTGTGACGTCACAGCATTCTACCAGGGCAACATAGTGAGGCTCTATCTCAAAAAAAAAAAAAAAAAAGAAAAGAAACTAACTCCCCAAATCTTCCTAAATAACACGAGACCCAGCAGTAGCCTTTGAGCTGCAGACTGCTGTGCTTGGGCACACAGCTGAAGGGAACAGTAGGGGCAAGAATTAACAGCTAACTCTAGCACAACTCCTTTTCTGTGCCTGGCTCTGTCATAAACACTTTATTACTTCATTCCTCATAACAAACCTACAAGGAAGATTTCATTATTATCCTCATTTCATTGATTTTAAAAAAACTGGGGCACAGAGAGGTCAGGTAACTAGCTTGAAGTCACACAGCTCAAACATGGCAGAGCAAGGACCCAGCCCTGGAGTGGAGCTCCCTTGTCTGTGCTCTCCCAACTTCAGCGCACACCCAGGGGAGGCTTATGCAGACTCTGAAATCTGTGTTCTGGTTCACCCTCTTTTTCCTCCTGAAATACAGTATAACCTCTGTAAGTTGACCACCCAAGAGACTATAAGGAACTGGTCAACATACAGAGGTGATCAACATTAGAAACTAGGCCTACTGAACTGATACGCACATGGAAAGGTAATACATGTTATGCATTATGTTACATATTATATAATACTACACAAGGCATGTATGTGTTACATACATACATACATGCCTGGTCTATAAAGATTAGGTCAACTGAAGGCAGTTGTCAGAGTAGGGAAGTGGTCAACCGTGGAGGTTCTATTTACTTCCCAGTTAGGATCCAATTTTCAGGAGCCTAACATCTTTACCCTTCCCTTACCACCCCCATCACCTTAAAAGAGATCTGTTCCCTGGTCTAAGAACTGAATTTCAGGCATAAGCAAACAGAGAGATTCAGAGGAGTCACTGCGGAGGGCCTAGGACCACATCAGGCCACCCAGCTGGCCATGAAAATACACTTAACTTTCATTAGGAGTCTTGACTATTTTTCAGTGACTTCGTGGAGGTGGGATTGCTGGAGCACAGAGTCCCTGGGAGTCTCCCCTACACACAGGCTGTCCTGGAAGTCAAGGTCGTTCCAAAAGAGGTTTATTACAAATGTTTACAATAGGCAAATGGACATGTTTAATTCCCCAAAGAAATATACCAGGTAATATACTGTAATTGTGAAATTCTTAAGATGATGGATTACAGAATTTATTGAAATTTCTTTGAATTCAATGTGTTCAGCCATGGAGTAAGGTGATGGCCTGGCATCTGAGGACTGTGTGTGAGGGACAGCTGCTGCCTGAGAACAAACCTGCAGAGAATATCCACAGTCCAACGCTGAGGCCCCGCATCTGGCCCAGTGGCCATCCCCCCTATCCATGACAGCCCTTGAGGGGGGCCCCAGCTCTCTAGAGACCCCAGCTGAGGCTCCACCAGCAGATGGGCTTCCTCTGTGGTTTCCCCCAGGCCCCAGACCAGCCTGCCCTGGCACCGTCTACTAACCAGATTCTGCTCTTGAGCCTTCTCCTTTCCTGAGCCCCAGCTGAATTTCTCCCAGGCTTATTCTCTGCTGCCCTAAAACTGAAAATTCATTATGTTCGGGCCCATTGGCCAATATTTTAATTGGTATCTAATGGTTCTTTTGCTTCTAAAACATCTCTTGCCTCATATCCCAGAGTACATCTCTAAACCTCTATATTTCCACCTCTGGTTGGGGAACTTGACCGAATAAACAGAATCCTTGGCCTGCCTCTTCTTTACTAACAGAAGGGACACTGTTTTGTTTCAGATTTGCCCATTTGGGTTATCAGAAGAGCTGTGGTTCCAGGAAGACTCTGTGCCCACCTAATAGCTGGTTCTAGACAATGGGGGGCAACATTGGGCTGGTTGGGTTCTGTCTAGCTGCTGGACCAACAGCTACATTTTTCCAGAAATGACTATATCTCAGCATATTGACAGGATTATAAGATAAAAATACATGGTTCCCAGTTAAATTTGAATTTTAGATATACAACAAATTTTTTTTTGACGTATTATCTCAAGTGATTTGAAAGATATACTTAAAAATTATTAGTTTATCTGGAATTCAAATTTAACTAGGAGTGCTGTGTATTTATTTGGTAATTTGGTAACTCCAAGAGTGTATCAAATAATCTAGTTAAATAAGAGTTCTATGAAAATATTACAAATAAACACAAGCATCCAGCCAACCTAGCGAAACTCACCATGGGCCTGGCCCCTGCCTGGGGAACGCAGGCAGCACAGCCAATCCAGTGTGCAGCCGGAGAGAGGGAATTCTCCAAAAGGATATCACAAAAGCCCTTAACAGCAATCTCCACCCCAACCTCAGAACCTCAGTTTCTCTTGAATACACAGATCATCCTAAGGCCCTCATAAGAAAAATATGGCATAGGAAGTCTCCTACCATTTAAGTAAACGGTAACAGGGAGGCAGCTCTGCCCTTCAGGTGAAAAAGGAGGAAAATAGCCTCATTAAAAAATATGTTTAATAAGAAAATGTTCATCTAAATCCTTCACAAGAGTATTATCACCAAACAATGCAATAATTTTAAGGCAATAATAAGCACACTTTTGAAAGTTCTTGCTGATTACCAGGTGTATTAAAAATGGCCTTGGGGAAATCTCTGTGCAAATATTTTTTAGTTTAATTTCAAAGACTACTTAAAAGGGAAAGGAGAATGTCTACAGTAGTAAAGCAGCGATCATTTGCACCTGGTCAGGGCCAGGTTTCATCCCAGAGTCCAGAGCGTTTTGTGCACAGATGGGAGAGCCTGTACGCGAAGCAGCGGAAGCTGCGGGGCTGGGGAAGGACATGGCAGAGGAACAAAGTGCCTCTTCCAAGGTCGATGGAAACACAGGTGCGCTGGAGAGCACCACTCCCACGCGACCATGATCTCACAGCCTCCCTGCTCTGAGAAGCGTGGATCATGCTACAGGAGGCCCTCCTACCTTCAAGGTCAAATCCTCTACAGCCACCAAGAAGGCAATAAGGCCATGGCCGGTTTCCTGAGCCCCTGCTACATGCACAGGGCTATTGGCAGGAGGGGGCAATGGAGACAGCCTGACCCTGCCAGCAGGCCTGAGCGGCTCACAAGTGCTTACAACTGACTGGTGTGCACTTGGTGGCTTTGTGGAGGGGTGGCATCTGTCAGCAAGGGAGAGAGGGACCTTCCCTGGGCTAAGCGTAGGAGAGATTTAAACAGAAACATAGGACATTTCAGAATGTTTCATAATGTTGAATATCTATCTGCCTTCTTTCTCCACCAGAAAACTAGAGATTTCCCCCCCCACCCCTTTCTCCCAAGAAACGCAAAACAAGTTTCAGGCTGGCCGCAGGCTGTTTGCTGAAAACCAGCTGCTTGCATTCTCCTCCAAGAAGTTCAGAGGAGATTTGGTTAGTGTGTTCCATTCTGTTTGTGCTTTGCTGGTTTCTCACCCCACCCACTCTTTTATTCTACTGTTTCTTTTCTTTCTCATGGAAGAAAAACTCAGAATTGAAACATGAAACAAAGAGAGCAGGGAAGCTCCTGGATTCTCACCCACTTTGCCGAACCTGTTGGGACAGCAGTGTTCACAGAGCTGAGCCAGAGCCTGAGGTGGGAGAACAGTCACACTGACCAGGACGCGGACAACAGATGGACATGACCCTCCATCCGCTCAATGCTTAGGGAATAAATTAGACCAGGGGTCCTCAAACTGCGGCCCGCGGGCCACGTGAGGTGGTGTGATTGTATTTGTTCCCATTTTGTTTTTTTACTTCAAAATAAGATATGTGCAGTGTGCATAGGAATTTGTCCAGCCCTCCAACTGTCATATTGATCCCATAAATCATCCAAATGGGCTGGGAAATAACATTTCAGTATCCAAAGTACAATTTCAAAAATGCCTACTCAAATTTAGAATTGGTACAAAAATCTTTCATCAGCCCAACTAAACTATAGTCCTACCCTCCAACTGTCTGAGGGACAGTGAATTGGCCCCCTGTTTAAAAAGTTTGAGGACGCCTGAATTAGACAGAGGGTGGCTGATGGCTGCTGCCAGTGGGAGCCACCATCATTCACCACCGCAAGGATGGTCACTGGAATAGTTTCCATTTAAAATGTCATATTGAGGCTCGGCACCTGTGGCTCAAGCGACTAAGGCACCAGCCACATACACCTGAGCTGGCAGGTTCGAATCCAGCCCATGCCTGCCAAACAACAATGACAGCTGCAACCAAAACATAGCCAGGCATTGTGGCAGGCGCCTATAGTCCCAGCTACTTGGAAGGAGGCAGGAGAACCGCTTGAACCCAGGTGTTGGAGGTTGCTGTGAGCTGTGATGACATGGCATTCTACCCAGGGTGACAGCTTGAGGCTCTGTCTCCAAAAAAAAAAAAACATGTCATGTTGATCCCATAAATCATCCAAATGGGCTGGGAAATTATAACATTTCAGTATCCAAAGTACAATTTCAAAAATGCCTCCTCAAATTTAGAATTGGTAAAAAATCTTTCATCAGCCCAAATCTCCCAGCTGGGTTTCAGAAGCCAGGATCATTGCAGCTAGAGGCTGATTGGAAAGTGGGTGGAAATGCTCTTCAGGATCCTCACACACACCCTTTCCACTGCCCGCTGTCCCCTCCCTGCTGCACCTGCTGCCCACCTGGCTCCTTCCTCCCTCTGCTCCCCCTATGAAAACCCACCCCAGTTAGCATCTTGCCACATGCACCAAAGTGGAAGACTCAAGAGGATGTTAGGATATTTGCATCTTCCTAAGATATGTTGTATTAAGACAAAGGGATGAAATCCTGACAAGGAATTAGGGGGGTGAAACAAGGTGTAAGAAGACATAGGCAGAAGGAAAGTGAGGGGCATCTGTGGAGCCCCTCTAGGCTGTTCTGCCTGGTTGCCACACTCCATGCCCTGCCTCTGAACAGGGTGGAGGAAAATGCAGCTGCCACAGGGGAAGGAGAGAGTGGGTCCTGCGTAGGTCCAACAGCTCATCCATGAGCAGCCAAAGCTGGACACTGCCTGGCAGATGGGAGAGCCACACAGACAGGAACAAGAACCTCCATGTCCTGGCTGGAACTTTAAAGTGGGCCTGTATTTTTTGCACTTCAGTACCCAGGATTACATGAACTCTGCTCCCCAGCAAGCTGCACAGCAGCTAAAGTCACAGGGAACTCCAGACAACTGTGGGAGGCCAAGCTGGCCACTATTGGTGGTCTCTGTATCACAGGGGTCATATCTCAGCCAGAGAAGGTTTAAAACAAAGGTCTGTTGAGACTCATGTGCAGACTGTGAGACCTCCCTGAATGCTGCCCAAACATGGTCTCAGAGACCAGGTGCATCTTGCCGGTGCCTATCTGAAGGTCAAGGCACAGCCTGCCCAAGGGCTAAGCAGCCCATGTCTCCTGTGTTCACTGCCCTTCAATCTGCTTCCCAGTGACAACTGTGTCCCTTCCATTCCCTCTGGTACCTCCAGTGGGGTCCTGAGGGCTGCCTCCTTGTTCTTGAAGTTTGATCCTCAGCTTTCTTACTTCTTATTTCTTGCCTTTTGCTGTGACGCTTTCCGGGCAGATCTCATTGTCATGACCCCCACGTTTTGCAAACACTGGCACACACCTTCCCCATGGAGAATCCCCATGGGGGGTCAGCTAGGGGAGCTTGGGAGGCCAAGAGAGAAACCAAGCTTGAAAAATCTCACATCTCTTTGTTCTTTTTGCCACCTGCAGAAATGGGTAAACATCCCCCTTTCCAATCCTCTACTGTTAAATAAAAGGGTGCACAGCAGCCTTTAAAGAAAGTCTCTACAGAAGGCTGTCTGACCCTCAAACATTTTCCTCTGGCTTCTTCTCCTGTGGCCTGAAATTTCCACAATTAGAAATTAATTCCTTTGATTTTTTTTTTTTTTTTTCTGCTAAAATACAAACAAGCCTGGGAAAGGTAACAGCAGTTGTGAACCAGAGCAAATGTACTTATTCTGAGAGAGTATTTTGATAGGGAGAGAAAGAATGTGAGAGTTCTTGGGAATAAGGGACTTGGGGAAAGTTAAAAGGAGCCTGGAAGAAAGGAGAAACAACTCTGGAATGAAAAGATTCCATTGGGAGGGGCTCAAGCTCAAGCCAAACTTTTTTTCTCTCAGGGTTTTGTACAAACCAGGCAGGTCAGAGCCAGGTCTCAAGTCACCAAAAGGGGGTAAAGGGTTGGGGAATTTTGGAGCCAGTTCAGGCACCGAATACAACGGCTTTCTTTAGTCTAGGAACTCTGTAGACACCACAGATCCAAAGAAAGGGAAAACCCGGCTCCTACCCTCAAGGAGCTCACCAGGAAATCAATCTTCACTGTATGGGTTGAAAGTGCCCACAATGTTCTGGTGACACAGAGGAGAGGCACAGTGGGCAGGCAACTGATGTCCCCTGGGAAGGGGGAGGATGGGACACACAGGCTGGCTTTTAAGAGTTGAGTTATAAGGAGTTTACCAGGGCTGGGCTCAGCAGCTCACACCTGTTACCCCAGCACTTTGGAGGCCCAGGCAGGAGGGTCACTTCAGGTCAGTAGTTCAAGACCAGCCTGGGCAACTTAGCCAGAGTCCATTTCTACAAAAAAGGCAGGTGTAGTGGCACAGGCCTATAGTCCCACCTACTTCGGGGGCTGGAGCAGGAGGATCATGAGTCCGGGAGATCAACATTGCAGTCGGCTGTGACTGTGCACTGCACTCTAGCCTGGGTGACAGAACAAGACTCTGTCTCTAAAAAAAAACAAATAGTCTAGCAGGAGAGGAAAGGGCCCAGCAGAGGAGAGGCCATAAGCACAGTCTATGTGGTTGGAGTCCCTGCAGGTCTTTACAGAGATGAGAAGGGAGGGGATGTGCGAAAGGGGTTGGCAATCAGAGTTCTGACAGTCCTTTTAAGAAGTTTTCCTTGCACTCTGGGAAGCCAAGACAGGTGGGTTGCTTGAGGGGTTCAAGACCAGCCTGAGCGAGAGTGAGACCCCAGTTTTTACTAAGAAAAAAAAAAAATAGAAAATGTAGCCAGGCATCATGGCGGGTGCCTGTAGTTCCAGCTACTCAGGAGACTGAGTGGGAGGATCACTTGAGCCCAAGAGACTGAGATTGCTGTGAGCTATCATGACACCACGGCATGCTGGTCCAGGCAACAGAGGGAGACCCTGTCTCAGAAGAAAAAAAAGAGAAGTTTACATAGGAAAGCAATGAATTTTAAGTAGAGTTTTAAGCAGACTACATGGGCAATGTGTGTCTGCCTTCGCTGTGGAGGCAGGCAGAGGATGGGACACAGGAGAGTGAGAGTAGGAACAGAGGCCAGGTGGTCAGGAGGGGAGGCTCACAGCTGCAGGAGAAAGACTGACCCCAAGCAGGGACAGAGACACAGAAAAAGAAGGGGAAGACCTGCGACCAGTGTCAGGGTTGAGAAAACGTCCGAGGATGTAGATGAAGCCTGGACTCCCAGTAGGGCCACTGGCCAATGGGTGACCACCCACTGAGAGGGAACACAGGGCTGTCTCACGCGGCTTAGGTTTGAAAGTTTAGATGAAAGTAAAGCCTCATATGGCAATGTTACGCTTGAAAATCCCTTGAATTACTCATGAAGTCGAGCTCACCATGGCTTTGGCTGAATCAGACAAAGTTTCAGGATCTCCTTATGTAAAAAACAGATCTTGGGCAGCGCCTGTGGCTCAAAGGAGTAGGGCGCCAACCCCATATGCTGGAGGTGGCAGGTTTAAACCCAACCCTGGCCAAAAACTGCAAAAAAAAAAAATAAATAATAATAATAATAAAATAAAAAATACAAATTTCTACACCTCCAGACCATGCTTGGCGTGGAGAGTTGCTCGCTGCAGGAGAAACACAAGGGCTCAGGTGCCCACAGGAATAGAAGAACTGTGCCCTTCAGCACCCTCACCCCAGCGTTTAGAGCTGTGTGTAGAATATCTGGCAGCAGCAAACTCCAAGTCCTATTTTATTCTGATTCTCATGGCTTGGTACCTAAAGCACAGTGGTTACGGCATCAGCCACATACACCAAGGGTGGTAGGTTTGATCCCGACCTGGGCCTACTAAACAACAATGACATCTGCAACAAAAAATAGCTGGACATTGTGGCGGGCGGCTGTAGTCCCAGCTACTTGGGAGGCTGAGGCAAGAGAATAGCTTAAGCCCAAGAGTTGGAGGTTGCTGTGAGCTGTGACGCCACAGCACTCTACTGAAGGCGACATAATAAGTCTCTGTCTCCAAAAAAGAAAAAAAATCTGATTCTCAACCTAGGCTACACTCTGGAACCAACTGATTTAGTCCCTCTGGAGAGCAACCTGGGCATCTGGATTATAAAAATCTCTTTGGTGACTCTAAGGTGCAGGCAAAGTTGGAAACCACTGATTTAAATTGTTCTCTCTTCTTCTCCCCATTGTGCCATTTGTATTTCTATGAGTTAAAGGGGCAAAGACTGAATTCAGTTTTGGACTTACAGTGACCCTTGGAGGGTCAAACAAAGATATCCTCTGCCCTGGGCTAATTGTCCCTCTGGGTCTTATAAATGTTTATCCAGGCAGCCCTGGGTTCAGCAATGGCTCCTGATTGCTGGGTGCAGTTCCTGGGATGGGGAAGAGACTCCAGACAGTAGTTCCAGACGGCTTGGCTCTGACACACAAACAAACAGAAAATAGTCACTCTGCCTTCCAACCTGTTCAACACTGGGGTGACGGGGTGGGGATGGGGAAGATTTCAAACAAGGGCAACATTTACTAGGCTTTTCCAACCAGGGCTAGAATAGTCATTATACTGCAAATAGCCGTTTTGGCTGCTCCAAGTCTGTAATTTCAACCTCTGAAGTAATATGTTCTCAGAGCTTCTGGTATCTCATTTTGTTGATGCAATGAAGAAAATCCAGGGGCAGGACACCAGGCAAGTTCTCACCCCCAGGCCCTAGCGATCGTCAGGCTCTTCAAAACTCAGGCTCCAAGAATGTGGCGAGGAGGATCCTTCCGTCCATCTGGCCATACTTGCAATCTTCACGTCCTCTGCTTGAAAAGGCCCCTATTCCTCCAGGCATCTTCCCTGGAGCATCTTAGAAATTCAATCACAGGGAGTCCTGGCCCCTCAGAGGCAATGGAGATCCAGTCAGCTCATGCAGGAGCCCATAGGATGGTTCAGGAGCCAGAAGAGCCACACAGGGTCAGAGCAGAGGCCTCCAAGCATAGCAGAGTCATTTGTAGAACTACTTCCTGCTGCCCTGACCCCTGGCACATTGGTAGGGACACCCCACGAGCTCCTAGGGAACCAAGAGATACCTACCAGTCACAGTCAGTGCTGAGAGAGCCTGGAATGGGGGAGGCCAAACATGCTAGATGGTCACGTGAACTCACAGGGAAGCCCCCAGCGTGGCTCAGTCCCCTGGAGCTGCCACTGTAACCCCTCCTCAAGCCAGCTCTCTGTCAACACCAAGCCAGGACAGGCACTTCCATCAGGGGCAGGTCAGCCCCAGGTGCACAGCAGACCCCATCCTGCTGACAACAGGTCACTCAGGGACATGCATCTCCTCATCCCAAGATCAGGGACAGAGATTCTCCTTCTTGCCTCTTGGGTTCCCCAGATCTCCAATGGCTTGAGTGGGGTGGCTGTGAAATTCTTGAAACACAAGCAGTTCAAATTCATTTGCACTTAAAAAGAAATCAATGAAAATTTAAGAGTAACGTTGGGGGGGGGTAAGAGGAAGGAGAAATGTCTCAAAATTGACAAATTTATATAATTTTTCACATATCAGCACCATCTGCCAAGCACTGTGCAAGGTCCTATTTGCAGACACGTAGATAAGACAGGGGCTGCAGCCTCTACAAGGTCCTGGTTTGAGTGAAGAGGCAGATGTTTGCGCTAGTATGTGTTAACAGCTGTGACAGAGGTGACATGGTGGCCCACACTGGGTATCAAACACTGCCCAAGGATGGCAAAAAAAGGTGGGGGGATATTGGTAGGAATTCACCAGCATCTAAGAACAAGCAATATTGAGGGAGACGTTTCAATGAAGCCACAGAGCTGTGAGAGAAGGTGGCACCTTCAGAAGCCAAACTCCAAAGGCTGGAGACCTTGACCACACATTCAGCGAAGCCTCCAGGCAGAGGATCCTTTTCCTGGTTTCATCCCGCTGGACTTCCTTTCTCACTGAACACTGGATCTCTGTGCATACGTCTGCTAAGCACAGATCCAGTTATGTGGCCTTGGAAGTCACATACATCATCCTTGGCAAGATGTTAAAAATAACTCACCCATCTGCTGCCTGCTATCTCACCTGCCCAGAGAGAAGCCAGCCAGGCAGGCTTGCCAGGGAGCAGGAGATGACAGGGAGGATGCCGACAGCTCTGCAGCTTGATTATCACCTGGTTTGCACGCATGGAAGCAAAATTCTTGCCACACCGAGGCACTGGCCTCAGAACCGCAGATGGGGAAGAGCCAGTGCTCACTGAGTGGTCTCTCTCCAGCAGCCCACGGCCAGCTGCTTCCTATAGTAGAACCAGCCGAGGCATTGTGACAAACTGCTCAACATAAGGACCTAAGCCTACTGCACTATACATGTGGTACACATCCGGTCTATGAAATTAGGTCAACTGAAGGAGGTGGTCAGTGTAGGGAGATGGTCGGCCAGGGAGGTTCTACTGTCCATGCTACTGTTATGTCTATGGAAAGCAGAAACTGAGGCTCTCACACCAGCACACGGTCAGCGGGGGAAGTCCAATGCTACCCGGAGCTGAGGTAAACCCTGCGGCCATGCCTGCTGTGCACACATGCTGTCCCACTCCTTCCTGGAGACAGCTGCCCATCCCCCAGCCATGCCAAGGACTCAATCTGCGTCCTTTCACCACCACCCCCAGCTGCTGAGTCTGTGGTCTCTTCCTCACCTGATCCTTCCCTCCAGCAGGGAGTCATCAGCAACAGCACACACAGGCCAGTTTCAGAGCAGGTGTTCTCAAGCTTTGTGAAGAACTCCGTTCTGGTTTTTTTTAAGTCTTCTATATGTGTGAATCCCTGAGCAGGCAGCCAACGCATGTATCCTTTTTCTAATTGAAGCACTGGATTCCCCTTCTCTATTCCCACCCACCCATTCTCTCCCAGCCTAGAGGCTCTGCAGGTCTGGCTCCTGCCCCTTGTAGAAATCATGGCCATTTCTCCCAAATCTTCAGTCCTGGAAACGGTATTGCTCCTCTGCCTTCCAGAAGTCAGTATCCCCAGCTCTGCCTTCATGCTCACTCCCCTTCTCTGACTCTTCCCAACTCTGAAGCAGGAGCACTGGACTTAGACATCGCCTCTGTGCCAAAGCCTCAGTTTCCTTTTCTGTAAATAATATCTTGCCGAAAAAGTTATTAAAAAGGACTTTGTTCGACCTTATCCTGCTATTGCTTTTTTTTTTCCTCAATAAGAAATTAGGGTTTAATGATTAAGTAACTTGCTACACACTGAAAAATAGCAGAAGCAGGATTCAAACCCCAGTGAGGCCTGTCTCCACCACCCTTGCTTTTTGTTCCCCCACAAAGCTGCCTCATCCCTCACTTCAGACACCCCAAGTCCCAGGGGCACCTCATCCTTGCCTTAGAAACCCTGGCTATGGCACCTCCCCACCCATGCCTGGATTCTGAGGTGTCTGGGTTGGTCAGCAGCCTGCTGTGTGGACTGCTCCCCCTGCCCATGCTGCCCATGCCCTAGAAGGCAGCAGGTGCAGGCTTCTTGACAACAGCCACTGTTTTCCCCTCGGATCTCAGCTCAGTGGGGTCTATAGTAGGTGCCCAGTTAAATCTCTTCTTGCTGACATCTGGGGTTAAGGCATCTCTACAGCCAAGGCAAGAGCTTTCCAAGGCATCAGGGAAGGCACTTTTCTCACGAACCAGCCGCTTTCATGGCTCAATGTGGGGTCCTGCCCTCCCAGATCACTCTCAAATCTGATTTCACAGAGGACTTACAAGGCCAGGGGAGCTGAAGGGAACCAGAAGGAGGAGCCACATAAATTATCCTCCTATCATCTGGGTGAACTTTACATGTCTAGTTTTGCTCACAAGTTGTAGGTTTGATAGAAACCTTTAAGAGAACAGTAGAGGCTTGGCACCTGTAGCCCAGCAGTTAGAGCGCCAGCCATGTATTCGGGGGTTCGTGGATTTGAACCCAGCCTGGCCCACCAAACAACAGTAACAACAACAACAAAGAAATAGCCAGGCATGTGGTGGGTGCCTTAGTCTCAGCTACTGGGGAGTCTGAGGCAAAAGAATCACTTAAGCCCAAGAGTTTGAGGTTGCTGTGAGCTGTGACACCATAGCACTCTACCAAGGGTGACAAAGTGAGACGCAAAAATAAATAAATAAATAAAATAGGCTCAGTGCCTATAGCTCAGCATCTAAGGCGTCAGCCACATACACCAGGGCTGGTAGATTCAAACCCAGCCTGAGGCCTGCCAAACAAAAATGACAACTACATCAACAACAACAAAAAATAGCCAGGTGTTGTGGCAAGCACCTGTAGTCCCAGCTACTTGGAAGGTTGAGGCAAGAGAATCACTTAAGTCCAAGAGTTTGAGGTTGTTATGAGCTGTGATGCCACGGCACTCTACCAAGGACGACATAATGAGACACTGTCTCAAAAAAAAAAAAAAAGTAAAAATAAATAAATAAATAAGCAAAACAATAGTACAGTAGAACCTCTGTAAGGTGACCGCCCTTTGGGGACTGTATTAAACTGGCCAACATATGGAAGTGGTCAACATAAGAACTAGGCCTGCTGTACTGATATGTACATGTGGTGCAAGTCCTGTCTATGAAAGTTAGGTCAACTTCAAGAGGTGGTCAGTGTAGGGAGGTGGTCAACTGTGGGGGTGCTACTGTAATTTACAGTGAAGATAATTATTTTCTTACATTTGACATTGATCCTAATTATGCCAACCATTAAGACGCGTCAACTGTGGGGGTGCTACTGTAATTTACAGTGAAGATAATTATGTTCTTACAGTTGACATTGATCCTAATTATGCCAACCATCAAGACGTCTCTCCTATAGTAACTCCTATTATTTGTAATCTTACTTGCAAAATAGTTACTTTCTAAGCCATTTACTGATACTTTGTTTTCTTCCTTTCTTTCTTCCTTTCTTCCTTTCTAGACTGGTCACCTTCTCTTCTTTTCTTAGCACTTAGTACTTGTCATTAAGTATTTCTAAAAAAATGTTTTCAGTGAATTATAAATGAATGTACTTGCATAAGTATCTTTACAGCTCTCAAAGGAATCGTGGAAGAGTTTTGTGTGGCTGGCACCCCTAGGTACCACCACATGATTGCATTTGTTAATGCTCTTCCATTCTTCCCTTGTGATATCCAAAACAGTCCAAAATTCTGGCACTCCTGACTTAGATCTGGGTAGCATTTTCCAGAACGGCACAGCAGTGGTTGAAATATCAACACACATTTATCCTAGTTAGTAAGCAGCTGGTGTCTACAGTCCTCTAAGTAGGTCCCTGATGTGTGGCCTCTTCGAAGACTCATCCTCCAGAAACTTGGAAGTTAGGAGTGGACACAGCACAGCCTGCTTTCCATGTGATCAACAGCCATTCTAGACCAGTGCTGTCCATGTCTCACAGGGTCCTAAATATATTTTGAATATCGTTGTTGATGACTTAAAAAGTGAAAACTTGGATGCCCAGATTTCAAAAATTGCAAAATGGCTCAGCACCTGTAGCTCAAGCAGCTACGGCGCCAGCCACATACACCAGAGCTGGCGGGTTTGAATCCGGCCTGGACCTGTCAAACAATGACAACTACAACCAAAAGATAGCTGGGCATTGTGGCAGGCACCTGTAGTCCCAGCTACTTGGGAGGCTGAGGCAAGAGAATTGCTTAAGCCAGGAGTTGGAGGTTGCTGTGAGCTGTGACGCCAGAGCACTCTACCCAGGGCAATAGCTTGAGGCTCTGTCTCAAAAAAAAAAAAAAAAAAAAGTATGCAAAATTGAGATTTATGGGAATTAGAGACTTATAGAATAAAATATAACCCTGATGCTCTCCAAGTATAAAATTGAGGATCAATAGGTTAAAAGTCAATTCATGTTACAAGATTATTTCACAGATTAATTGTAATTTCTCAGAATATTTTTGACTTGCTGCACATTCAAAAAAGACCTTTATAACTCTTTATAGAAAAAAAAGGCGTACTTTTATCCACGATTAATAAATATCACAAAGGTCAACAAATATGGTACCTACAATGATAGCTTTAAGGGAGCTTCAATAAATTTTTTGAAATCTGTACATTTGAAAGTAGCCTAAGAAACTACCTGAAAAAATGTATTTTCTTTTCTTGTGAAGATTTTCTGTACATTATCTTGAATCTAAGACTGAAGATCCTTTATGGGAGGTTTCATTCCCTGAGAATCGTCAGGCACTTGGAGGACTAAGGGCACTTTTACCTGAATAGTGACATGTAGACAGGTGCTGGCATCAGCACATAGCTTCCCAAAGAGGGTAGTTCAGCGATATTCAGGAAAGAAGGATGTAGCACTTTTTCTAGGCTGAGTTCACGAGCTTACTTGTCTGACCTCGTATGTTATTTTCCTTGAGTAACTTCCTCACCTTAATCTCACATTATTTTTCTACTTTATTTGTGTCACTTGTACCTCCTTGTCCACAACATAATTCCCCAACTGGCACACATGGAGAGATGGAATCCTGGAGACCGTCCACCTCCCCAGCTCCTGCCCCTGTTCCTCTCCTCACACTATGGAGAAGCCCTGGGATAGTGCATGTAGGCCTCCAAACCATACTATACCTGTGAATTTTGCACATGCTACTCTGTGTAAAGAATATTACCTCCTAAATGTTCTTCAAAATGCAGGGGGGCATCCTTCCTCAGCGGAGTCTTCTCTCTGGTCTCCTTCTTCTAACCCCACTGTGCTAATCTCAGGGCCTTTCACATCGTACTGAAACGGGCACAGTCCCCAGAGCATAGTGTATATTCCATAAGGAAAATATCAATTACACTTTCTATTACTCAGGAGAGGAATTAAAACTGCCTTCCCTGAGTTTGTTCACTGTTATTCTTCTAATAGCAGAGCTTGGTGCTTCACCTTAGGGTCACAGCTTCCCGTAATGTGGGGTGTGTTTGCTGAAACTCAACTTGAAGGAGAATAAGGGAAAGGGAAAGATTTTTCACCCCCAAATCACAAAACATAATAATCTATTCTTAATTTTATTTTTAAAATTGGTTAAACAAAAAGTCTGCTTCTTTGAAGATCTATTAAATATGTGAACATGTCTCTGACGTATAAGTAGACACAAGCACAGGTCTTTTCCATTCAGGTAACTTCGTTTATGCCTGTGCGTATGTTGGGGGCACTTGCAAGCATTAGACAATGAGGAACTAACCCTTAAAATACTAAAAACTTTTATCTCTAGATTCGTACAAAATTGTGTTTAATAGAGAGGTGCTTACAAGGCCTCTTTTTCAATATCCTTTTTCCTTTAAGTTGAGAATGAATAATGTTTAGAAAATATGATTATAGATTCGTCGCTGACATTAACTTTTTTCCTTGGTAATAGTAAATAAAATCGTAACAAATTGTTAAACTAAAAAAAAAAAAAAAAAAAAAAAAAAAACGAGTTTCTCAAACTGTTACACAAATAGTATGATAACAATGAATCCATTCTATTACTTTAGACAATTAATTCAACTCCAGATAAGCTCTGAACTTGTTGATTCATTTTTATTTCCCAGACTTTTTGTGTTCATACCCATTACTAATAATAATTAGGCTAATTTCTGACCTTACAGTTATTTAATTCACCCTGAGATGTTTATGTGCACGATCTCCACAATCAACCTTGTTATTTATATATGCATGTTGTCCACCCAAGACATAGAGATGGTCAGGGTTGGGCTTGTGTTTGGCTGGCTCTGGCGCTCTCTCTCCCTTACCTTCTATGATGTAGACGCACTCCCGGTCAGGGGGGTACTTGCTGGGATAGTTGGGAGAGGTAAAGATCCCTCCCTCTGCATGTTTTGTCCAAGTTCCACACTGCACTGACTTCTGTGTTTCTGAGGGGGTTTGCTTTTCTGTAAAAGAAAAAAAAATGAAAAAGAGCCATCATCCAATTTTCTATAATACTAAAAAAGACAGAGGACATTCTTATAATATCTATTAGTAAATTAATTTCTAAATGTTGTCTTGGTCAAAACAAATCAATTGTACACACTATAAAAGGTTGAGATATTCTGGAATATTAAGATTATGGAGAAAATATGAAAATATGAAATAATTACAGGTCTTCCCTTCACGTTTTTCTAAAGACACACACCTGTTCCTTTCTTGGCCGCCCCAGACAAATGGAGGATGATTAAACTTGCTACAACTGAAACAGAAAACAAAAATTAGGAAGAGATAAAAATATAAAGATAAAATCATATCAAAGCAAGAATAATTTCATCCTTGCTAACTGTCATATGTTGACACAAAACTTGCAAAATCTGATTGAATATACAGAAATAAGGAAAAGTTGAGACTCTCTCAGGGAAGCCATACAAGTTAAGAATGGATGAAATCCAAACTCCTATGGCAAAGACATACTTCCAAACTAGGAGGCAAACATGATGATCTGCCAATGACCAAACACTGCAGTGAGATCTCAGGACCCACACTGTTCCTACACTACCCTTTGAAAGTGGCTTTGCCAGCATTTCTTTTCTTTCTTTCTTTTTTTTTTTTTTTTTTTTTGGTAGTTTTTTGCCCGGGGCTGGGTTTGAACTCACCACCTCCGGCATATGGACCAGCGCCCTTCCCCTTTGAAGCAAGAGAGGAAGGAGGGGGGGTGAAGGAGGAAGGGACCCCAACAATGAGAAGAGACTCTATAGATCCCAACACATGGCCAGTGTGGTGGTATTTTAGAAAATAAATACTTAGGCAAATACTACTGACTGTGGGGGAAGGGAGACAAGAGAAAAACAGATAATGGTGATTGCAGGCATTAAGCAGCATTATTAAAGTGTTTCTTATAAAAACATACTAAACTATGAATAACCCGTCTCCTCAGCTCTTTCTAAGCTGTGAAGTTAATATCATTTTAATCTTAATTTTGATTTAATATTGCTATTCAGAAATAGATGGTTATTTTACAAAGGTGATTTCTATAAGCATTGAGTCAGGTTTTTCAGTGTCAAAAAAGAGACCCTGAGTTGTAACTAAACAATGAACAGACTCCATCAACACCTCAACTTCAGATTTACTTGTATATTCTTGATTTACTCAACATTTTTACAAAACCTAAAACTAACAGTATTAAAGTGATCCTCTTTTCATAATATCTGATTCTTCCTCATTGGTTTTACTTTTGGTATTTATTTTGTTGCCCAATTATGCAAATGATCTATGTTTTCATATTTCCACTTAAAATGAATTTGGGGAAAGGGAGGGCATAGTTCATGACTATTCCCTAAACTAAAGCTAATTGCAGAAGCTTATAAATTTATGCTTAAACATTATTCTGAAAAAATTATCCTAGCCCTTGATATTAATATTTAAGAAATCATCAATTATATTACTTGATACTTTAGGCAATCATCTGCTTTTTTTAGATTGAAACGTTGGTTGTTGTTTATGTGTGTGTGCTTAAATAAAAAACGATCACTTGGACGACATAATTTTACACACACGCACACACCACAGGTATACAAGCTTCAGTATTAGGTTTTATGTTTGGTGATTTTTTTCACCGGAATTTCCTATTGGAATGAAATCACTTTATGGAACACGTACTATGTTTAACTCACCAGCAAAGCCCAGTCTTTTAACTGCCTGGTACAGAATTAATACTCTAATCTTTGCTTTATAATGTTAAATTTCTGCCTCACATTTTTTTTTTTTTACATTGCCTTTCACTTGATGACTTTGGAAGCTATTTTTCCTCTCATTCTCTTCCCACTTCAACACTCCCCTGGTTACCAAGGATCCAGGAAGCAGCTGCAGAGGTCTCCCGGGCAGAACCGAGTTGCAGTCCACCCTCGCCCTTAAGCATTGGGTTCAAGTGTACCTTAGACTACCTACTAGACCGGGAATATGGGTTCGCTTGGCTCCAGAAGCCCCTGAAAAAGGAGTATTTCTTCACGTCCCATCAAGTGTCAGCCCCGCTTTCTCTCCCTTTGCACCTGCGCCCTCGCTTGGACCCCCCAGCCTCTTGCGCACGTGTCCATGCCTGAACCCCTAGCTGTTCCCAACCCAGGGAGAGTCCGGGTTAAGGAAAGACCGTTTTCCCCGCACATTGCAGGATGGAGCGAAGACGGTGCGCCGCCCCCGCGCCCGGGTCTATTCTGCTGCAGTACAGAAAGTTTACGTCTGCCCCGGACTCGCCGGGACTGCGGGGTCCGGCTGGAGCGCGGCGACTGTCCTCCTGCGCGTTTGGCCAAGAGGGAGGAGACGCGGGATGGCACCGGGCGCGGCGGGAAAGGTACTCACTGTGAAACAAACTGCGTCCATAGATCATGTCTGTTCCTTACACCAGAGGCTCCGATCTCCACTAATTCCATTTAGAGCCGGGAAGGATTCCAGTGGCGGGGGACAGGAGGGAGCGGAGAGGTTTCAAATATGCGAACCAAGAACAAAATAAAGGGGGGGGGGGGAGAGAGAAAGAGAGGGGACCAGAGACCCGAGCCCACACCGCAGCCAGGTCCGAGCCGGCCCGTCCTCCGCTCCCGGCTGGCTCCCGCTCCCGCTCGGTGCCCTGTCACCGCCGCGAAGGCAGCATCCCCACCATGACGCTGGCATCACACCCGGGCGCCGGCCGCCACCATCAGCACGGCCGCCGGCAGCAGCCGCCCGCTTTGCATCACCGCCGCCGCCGCAGCTGTCAGGAGGACGCGGCGGGCAGTCGGCGCGCGGGCGGCGGCGGGCGCGGGGCGAGCCCCGGTGCGCCCCGGGCCGGGGCCGGGGCCGGGGCCGGGCAGCGGGCGCGGCGGGGTGGGGGCCAGTCCAGACCGACGGCAGCGACGGAGCGGGCGGCGACGGCGGCGGCTGGGGCTGGCTCAGTCCCCGGTTTCATACACCACGAGCAGCAGGTCGGAGCAGCCTCCCCGGGAGGTTGTCCAGCGGCAGCTCTCCTCTCTCCAGCCCTTGGGGATCTCCCGCTGAGGCATTGAAGACGGGAGGAAAGGGTCCGTCATCGGCTCGCCAGGCTCCGCGCCACCCCTGCGATCTTGCGGAAAGAGGAGCGGGTGGGTGGGCGTCTGGGAGGAGGGCTGGAAGGTGGCGGAGGGGAACGGAGGTGGCGGGGGGGGAGGGAGGGAGGAGGAAGGGGCAGGAAGATGGCAGAGTTACCAAGTGGGCGCCTTAGTCATGGCCTTGAGCCGCGCGACCCTCCTGGAAGCCCCGGGCAGGGACGAACTCCGGCAGCTCCTGCGCGGCCCGCGCCCCTGGGGCTGGTGCGCCGCGGAATGGGGCGGCGGCGGCAAGGACAGCACACCGGCTCGGTCCTGGGGGGAGGGAGGAGGGACCGCCTGGGATCTGTCACTTGGCCAGCCTGGACGAAGGGGCTAGGATGCAGCAGGCAAATCCTGAGCTGGATCCTCGTGCGGGATAAAAGGCGTGGAGGGGGGAGGAGCCATCACGTGAAAATCCCTTTCGGGGGTTGGTTTTTCACTTTTTAAGGGTTAGTGAGCGCGATCCATCTGCCTCCCACTCCTTACATTCCAAGCGTAGAGGAAGCACGAGCTTGGAGCCCTCTCTCCCGGACCGAGGCTCAGCCGGGAGTCGAGGCCGGGGCGCCCCGGAGGCAAAGGCAGCAGTAAAAGTTTCGCGGTTAATCGGGGCCTGATGTAAAGGCCGCCACCACCAAATTGCTCCCGTAAAGACCCGAGCTTCTTGTAATTTATCTCCCCCCTCCTCAAGATATTAAAAACCAATCCAAGGCATTCGTGGGTCATCCCTCTCCAGCCCACCCCACCATGTATATCCACGCATCCAGGCGTGCGCGCGGCGCGTTAAACTCCGGGAGAAACGAGTTGCTGGGGAAACGGCACCGGAAGAACCCCAGCTTGGAAAATGCGAATAACTGAATACGAAATAACAGTAAACACCAGGCAGCGCGCGGAGGGCTGGGGCGCGCGAGAGTGTGGGGAGTCCCTCCCTGCGCGCTGCAGCAGCGCCTCCTCCCCCGCCGGGTTCCGTCCCGCCCTCCCCGGCCTCTGCGGACTCTGCCCGCGCAGAACACGGACGTGCCGACCGGACCTGGGGGCCACCCGGTCCCCGCCATCGCCGGGTAGTCTGGGAACCTCCGGGCGGTCAGCCGCTGACCTGGCGCCTCGCGAGGCACGGGGGCTCTGGGTAGGGATAATGGCGGTGAGGGGTGGGAGGAACTAGGCTGACAGCAGATGAAAGCTGTGCTGTGAAGCCTCGGTGGCTTCAAAAGGCCGAGGAGAGAGGACAGGGCCCCAGGAGGGGGCAGGGGAGCGCTGGAAGCTGGGGTGCTGCTCCTGGTTCCGGATTCACCCTCACTGCCGACACCTGCTGCTCCTGCGGCACCGGGACGCCCACGTGGGTGAGTGGAGGTGAGGGCGCTCGCCCGCGGTCCTGCCCACATTCCCCCAGCACAGAGGCTGGGAGAGGATGAAAGTCTCCCACTAAGTTGGGATGTGGGATATGAGATGGCACTCAAGCCCGGAAGGGACACTGGAGACCAATGGCAGCCTCCACGACTTCTTCCACTAGGGTTTGGCTTCTCGTTTTGCAGGCAGCTCCAAGTCCACCACAGCCGGGTAAAGGGACAGGCGGGGTGGGGTGGGGGGGCTGTGCGCGCGCGTGCTGGCGTTATCCGTCAGTTTCAGGAAAGACAGGTGGAACCGGCAAGGAGAGAGTGAAGCTGGGAGAGCTAACGAAAGAGCTAGAGGCAGAGATCGAGCGAGAGACCGCCCTGGGGGTCTGGGAGAGACGGAAGAGGAAGAGGAGAGAGACTGAGAAGAGGGGGGTAGGAAGGAGAGAGGAGAAAGTGGGAGAAGATAGGGAGGAAGGGAAGGAGAGATAGATAGATGGATAGATAGATAGATAGACAGACAGACAGACAGACTCAAACCTGCAAGTGCAGAAACGGAGGCCTTGGAGACGAGCTACAAGCTCCAGGAAAGGAAAACAGGTGAGCAGACGCTTGCACTGGCTGCAGGGCCGGTGAGTATCTACCCAGGTAAGTACTTGTAAAAATAAATAAATAAATAAATAAATCTAGGAGCAAACAAGCAGCAGATGCTGTGGGAGTCCTAGGACCCAGAGATTCTCGTGGCGGGATGGGGATGGGCGGCGGTGGGAGTGTGAGGAAGGAAGGAATCCTCCAACTGGAAAAGCGTCCAGAGCGGTGAGACAGGTGAACGGATGGATGAATAGATCAGAAAAACATTTTCTTAGATCAGGGTCATCTGTGGAAGAGAAGGTGGGGTTCTTGAAAAAAATGATCAGTGATGCGAGTTGATAGCTGAATAAGGGAATGCTTAAGATTGGGTGGTATTTTTTATTTTTGATATTCAAAATATGCCTTCACAAAAATGACAAATTTCTTCAAGTACAGTGGCAACATTTACAGTTATTTTTTAGGGTTGAACGTGGTGTCTCACGCCTGCAATCCTAGCATTTTTGGAGGTTGAGGCAGGAGGATTGTTTGTAAGCCAAGAGTGTGAGACCAAAATGAGCAAGAGAGAGAACCCCTACCAAAAAATAGAAAAATTAGCCAGGCCTGGTGGTTCTCCGTTAGTCCCAGCTCCTGAGGAGGCTGAGGCAGGAGGATCCCTGGAGCTCAGGAGTTGGAGGTTACTGTGAGCTGTGGTCATACCACCATACTCTAACTGGAGTGACCGAGTGGAACCCTTTCTCAAAAAATTAATTAAAAATAAATAAGTAAATAAAATGAAATTTTTTTAGGAAAATTAAGGATTTTTTCAATCACATTTTTTTTTTTTTAAATGTATTGTTGAGGATTCGTGGAAGGTACAAGAAACCAAGTTACACTGATTGCATTTGTTAGGTAAAGTCTCTCTTACAATCCTGTCTTGCCCCCAAAAGGTGTGGCACACACCAAGGTCCCACCCCCTCCCTCCTTCCCTCTCTCTGCTCTCCCCTTCCCCACTCTGTCCTTAATTGTCATAATTGTCCTCATACCAAAATTGAGTACATAGGATTCTTGCTTCTCCATTCTTGTGATGCTTTACTAAGAAGAATGTGTTCCACTTCCATCCAGGTTAATGCCAAAGATGTAAAGTCTCCATCTTTTTCAGTGGCTGAATAGTATTCCATGGTGTACATATACCACAGCTTGTTAATCCGTTCCTGGGTTGGTGGGCATTTAGGCTGTTTCCACATTTTGGCGTTCAATCACAATTTTAAGGTTAAGAAAACTTGATGTTGCTGTACCCAATTCACTCAAGTAACCTCTTTCTTTTCTTTTGCCCAAGTCAGAACACAGATTTTATAACCCAGCCCAGGCCACTTTCTTACACAGGCAGTCCTTTGATCAGGAGGAGGGAAAAGGGAATTCAGGAAAGAAATCCCAAGGAAAATGTCCCAAACTTTTGTCCATGCTTGTGTTTGAGGTCAAATTCTCATGAAGAATGGCCTGGCTGATCTGTAATGCCCAGTGTTTTCCTGGGCAACACTGTGGGCTGAGGCTGTCTAGGCTTTGAACTTCCACTCAAACATGAGTGCCCAGGGAGTATATGCATATCTGGATAGGAGGGAGGCCCACTCCGGTGCTCTGGTCCCACCCTCTTAATCAGGGCTCCATCCTCCAACCATTGGCCGGAAGACTCCATTCATACTTTTAATCATCCACAGTGTCCTGCTTGCTTGGCATGCAGCTTTCTCAAATCTTTGAATTCCAGAGTCACCACTTGCTACCTCTCTAATTAGGACCCACAAAAATTTCTTTCTTTCTTTTTTTTTTTTTTTTTTTGAGAAAAACCAACATATGGAAAAAGTTGAGCTTCTCCAAGGGAAGATAGTGCACACATGGTCAAATTGCAAGATGTGATTTATTTTGAAAGGGACCACTTAGCAGCTCATAGCCTTTTCCAGTTAAATGTTCTGCCTAGAAGGTGAAGCTTTGCCACGGTTTCCCCAGATTAGCATTAAAATAGTAAGTACTATAGGAGATAATGCATGCAGAATTAAAGGCACTTGAACCTAATTAAAGTGTCATTAATTTTCTCCTACCTTGCACCTTCATAACAATGAAAGATAAGATGTATTTCCAAAACCCTAAAAAGAATTAGTGCTGGACACTTGCTTTTCCAATTAAAATGCCCAAAATATTTGTCTATGCACATAGATTTCTATAGGAAATAATAAAGCTACAGGTCAACTAGGGGCCTCTTATTAATTCTTAGACAACACTGGCATCATCTTAAAAGTCGTCTGTCACTGAAAGAGGTGATATTATGAAAAACAGCTAAAAAAGAAATAGTGCTTCTAATTTCTGTTACTTTAGTATTTATTAAATAACAGTTTAATTTATTTACAGAGTTATGAGACGTAAAGTTCTTTCCATTTTATTAGCTCAACATTATCTGCCATAATATTTGTTCATCAAAAACTACTAATAAATATTTTGCTGCCAAATGTTGGCATGTTTTTGAGAATTATCTGCAATAACTCTAATGTGAAGAATATTTAAACAACATCGATGAAGACTTTTCAGCACTCTGCAGGTGTATTTCAACAGTGTGGAGCATCTTCATAACATAGAAGATGTGTCAAAATCTTTGAAATCTCACATTTAAATCAAACAGGGTATTTTGTGATCCTTACTAGAGGAAAATAAAATAATAGTTTTCATAGAAGTACAAATATATGGTATTTTTAAATAGTACAATAACATTAGCCTCTTGTGGATAAGAACGTTTATATAACTGTCTTAGTCCACCAGTAATACTTAACCAGCAATTATATTTAACCAGTACTCTCAGATACATAGTTACTGTCCATGTTTTTTCACACTAAGCAATAATTTTGCTCCAGGAACAAATGTAATTATTTTCTCTATTTAGGGAAAAATGAAATGAGAAGGATAAAAATAATTTCATGATCCAATAATCTATGCTATAGTTTCAGAAAAATTATATTTTTATTTTGATTGACATTCAATTGAGGGTGTTTTATGAAAATAATATCAAGTTTTTTATAGTCATTTGATTAAATATAAGCTAGAATTCTATAAATCAACATAAACTAAAGGAACATTTATGAAGATACATTTCAAAATTGAAAGGTCCAAGGCTCTATAGAGGAACTTCCTTTATACTAAGTATTGTACCATGATATCCCCTCACTGTTAATTTAGGAAAATAACAAGTTTCCATTCCTTATATTTGGGAAATATAAGTTAAGCGGAAGACTAAGTCTCTACAATCCATGTCAAAGGATCCATTAATAAACAGCAGAACATTATTTAAAATTGCTAAGTTATATATGTGCATATTAATTATGATGTGGACATAATTTTTATAATTATATAATTACCTAAGTTAATAGCATCACATAAGCTCGCCAACATTGGCTATAGAGGACATACCATAGCATTATTAAGATTTATTGTCATGTGTATTCAAAAAATAATAACCAAGATTTGCCTGTTGAGAACGTTAAGATGGAACAGAAGTTATATCTGACTTTTGAAATACATATTGAAGAAAGTTAACAAGATTTGGTTCTTGTTGAGTAATGTTGAGGTAAATGTTCGATGAAAATGTTGCTTTCTAAAAAATAACAGTCATTTCTTTACTCTTATTTCTTGATTGTTAGTTCTCTCTTATATTTGATGTTGTATAAAGAAATGTCCAGAAATGTTTTCATTTACATTTGCAGGACAAGGAAAAAATATATGTATAATAGTTCTGTTCACAATTTCAGAAAGTAGCAATGCAGCAGCAACATTTTTGTCCAGCAATGATGTTTATGATAATTTTGCAGAAACTAAGGAAAACATCTTTCAATCTGTTTAGCAAATTACCCACCTTTTAAAATAATTGTCTCCAAAACAGTTTTCTAATTGATATATACAGTTAATTTTTCAATAGATTTCTCTAGGAAATAAAGGGTTTATTATAGTTCTTATGGGACTATCTAGAATTCATGACTTCAATCATTATTTCATTTCCTTCTAAAATGAGATTTGCTAATGAAGTGAAAAGCAAGAAAGTGTTGAGATTGACAAGAGGCATTAACATTCCAGAGGGAACTCTGAAAGCTGTCTCAACAAAGTCCTCTGAGCAAGGTAGACCTTCTTCAAAGAATAGGATAGGGAAGTAAAGGGAAAGTTGTTTTTTTGTTTGTTTTGTTTTTTTTTGTTTTTGTTTTTGTTTTTGAGACAGAGTCTCACTATGTCGCCCTTGGTAGAGTGCTGTGGCATCACAGCTCACAGCAACCTCTTAACTCTTGGGCTTAAGCAATTCTCTTGCCTCAGCCTCCCAAGTAGCTGGAACTATAGGTACCTGCCACATGCCTGGCTATTATTTTTGTTGTTGTTGTCATTGTTGTTTAGCAGGCCAGCACTGGTTTGGAACCTACCAGCGCCTGTGCATTGGGCTGGCGGCTTAACCAGTGAGCTACTGGTGCTAAGCCAGGGAAAGAATTTTTTATACTAGCATATTATACAAATTTGAAAATTGTATTCTAAATATATATTTATTTCTAGATTTTGATTGGGTATTATAGGATGGTAGAAATGCTTTGGTATTTGCGATGTATAAGAAGTAGATATTATCACCAGATCAGGTTATGAGAACTGAATTAATATCTCATGGAGAATGGCAGTAATTATTTTAGTTAATAATGGAAAGCACAGCAGAGTTCTGCTGCTCCATCGGTTATGAGCTGATGCTTTTGAGTAATGTGTTTGATTTTGTCTAGTTGAGGATAATCTCTTTTTCCCTTAAAAATCTTGATTGGCGCATAACTGGCTTCCTTAAATATCTGCAATCTTTTAAATCAGAAAAGCCATTGAAAAGTAAGTCAGCACAATCTCCACCATCCTCAGCTACTCCCTGGTGCTACACAGGAGATGTCCGTACCGCTTTACCATTTCATTTGCAGTAGCATGCAGTTGGACATCTGTAGCAATAGTTTCATGACACAGGTTTCACTAGGGAGGACCTAGTCACGATTTTTTTGTAGCTTATTTGCCTACCCTCTACGTGCTTTTCAGTTAGCAATCCTTGATCTTATCCTAACATTTTTTAAAAATGAAGAAAATGGGCTAAAAGAAGTACAGCAATTTCTGCAATGGCATTTTATTTATAACATCATAAGTTACTTGGAAAACCAAACTAAAACAAAAAACAAACCGAAAAGATCTTTCTACTCATTTCAGATTATTTCACCAAAATTCTAAGAAAAGCCCTAATGTTTCATGCATTTTGCCATCTATTCACTGCCTGATGCAATAAGCATCTACAAGGGTTAGCATAAAATAAAAAAGAAAATCCAAAGTGCAATTAAAGAAAAAAGCCAAGTTTCCTGTGGGTAACAACCTAGGGATCAGGAATTCCTTGGTGCACAGAAGGTAGAATGGGGGAGGCAGAGATTGTAAAGTTATCCTGAAGTTTTACGGGAATCACACATACGTGTGTATGTGGACATAAACGTTCGGCATTAGGAGAGATCAGGTGGGCAGACAGGGCATAGAATATGCAAGCTAAACAATAATAACTTGACCTTCTAGGAAGCAACAGTAATTCCTTAATAAAATGTTTATACAGTGTTTAAATGTGATATGCAGGAGTTAAGAAAACTAGAGTCAAGAACATTTTGTTTGGACCAGGCACAGAGGCTCACGTCTGCCATTCCAGCACTTTGAGAGGCCAAGGCAGGAGGATTGCCTAGGCCACTAGTTTGAGACCAGACTGGGAAATACAGCAAGACCCCATCTCTACCAAAAATGTAAATAAATATAGCCTAACAGACTGGCGTTGGTGATGCACCGTTGTAGTCCCCGCTCCCCCAGAGGCTGAGCCACTGCAGGAATGTGGGATACAGTGGCCTGTAACTGTGCTCCTGCACTCCAGCCTGGGCAACAGAGTGAGACTGTCTCTAAATTAAAAAAGAAAGAAAAGAACTACCTAAACTTTCTTAGCCTATGTGCTCTCATCTGTACGATGGGAATAATAACACAGAGATATATTTAATAACTAAATGGAAAGACATATAAAACACTTAGCACCATTCCTAGCACATATAATAAATATTGCTATTTTTATTAACACAGTGATCAGAATTACTTACGTTTGTGAATAGCATATGAAAGTAATTCCATAAAAGCCTCCGTAGAAGGATAGCATCTATACCTGTATCTATAGCTACACAGGTGCCTGGACCTACCCCAGTATCTATGCTGGTGTCTGTATTTGCATCTATACCTATGTCACCGGTATCATCAAGGCATGTGATTCATATGGCTTAATATAAACATACAGGTAGATCCCTACATCAAGAAAGCTTGGCATACCTCACAGCCAAGCCCAATAGCTAACACAAATTATGTGAAAAACTCTTTAGCAAAGGGCAAAGGTTTGTGCCCTGGGTTGAGAAAACTGGAGAAGGCTAGCAGGTGTGCACGGGGCTTGATAAAGGAGAGATTGACGTCATGCCCTCTCAGAGTGAGAGATGGGTGATGTCATGGTATAAATGGGAAAGGAATATTTCATGGTAATGACATAATTATAGAACTCGACAAGACCTCAAATCCAAAACACAGATACAGTACTGAACAGAATAGGTTGCAGAAAAAATACACAGAATCACAGTAATAGCATTTAACAAAATCAAAGAGAAAATACCAAAAGGTTATGAAGAAAATAAAAGGAAAACAACAACGTCAACAGCAAACACAGGTCACCCCAGAAAGAAGCAGGAATTAGATGAACAATAATCTTCTCAAAAGTAACACAGGGTACACAAATGTCACGGAAACAAGTGTTCAGTGTTTTGACTCTAAAATTTATATACATGCACACTATCCCTTTAACTGAAGAGTGCAGAGAAAGATATTTTAAACAATTTTAAACAATGATTAGATGATGTATCACAGCAAGAAGAACAGTGACTTAAGAAGGATATTACAATACAAAAGTAAAGGTTTTATGAAAACTCAATCATTGTCTAAATAATCAAGTGATATATATATGCATATATATATATATACATATATATATAGTGTATGGGGTTAGATGGGAAGCAGAGAGAGGTAAATGTGTTCTAAGGTTATTGTCTCGTTGGGTTAAAAAGTACAGATATTGAACATCACTGGAGTCTGGTACGGAATGTTAGCATAACTGTGAAAAAAAAAAAAAAATCACTGTAAGAACAACACTGAATGCAACAGGTAAAATGTCATGTCACCCAACTAAAATTCAACCCATCCAATGGAAGATCATAGTGAAAAACAAACAAATAATAAAGTAAACAAAAATAAAACCATGCTAGCCAAGAGCAATAAAAAGATGATGAAATAATCCTAACAAGAATATTGGCAATTTTCAATTAAAAAAAAGCACAAAGACTATTAGGTATAGCACACCATAGTAAACTGAAAATTAAAAATGGAAAAGAAATAAATAACAAAGAAATTGATAGAAATCAATGAAACAGACCAAAAGAATCAGAGTATTTATTTGAAGTAAATCCTAGTTTTTTGAAAAAATAGATAGATAGGTAAGATCTACCTATTTATCTGTAGATAAAAATCAGATAGATAATTATTATCTATCTGATAATTAGGGCAGAAGTAGGGCGTTAAAATATGTTTATATTATAATTATCTTTATATTATATTATCTATCTGATTTTCATCTACAGATAAATAGATAGGTAGATCTTATCTGGCACAGATAAACCAGGTGCTTATCTATCTGATTTTATCTACAGATAAATAGATAGGTAGAGCTTATCTATTAAGAGACATATGGAGCACATCAGCTCCATGAAAGCTGAAGTGAGGAGAAAACACAGTGTGTCCCAAAAGTCTCCTCTGATGTTGCCATACGTAGGGAAAATGGGAAGTTGTGGGTAAAGGCAGCTTTATTCACAAAATATTTACAAAATTTACAAAGAGGTGGGAAATGCATAGAGAATATTTTGAAATGAATATTTTGTAAATAAAGGTACGTTTATGCCCCATTTCCCTTTTTCCCTGTGCATGGTGACTCTGGGGGAGACATTCAGGACACCTGAATATTAGAGATATTAAATAGAGACCAAGCAGAGACTATTACGAACAACTACACGTACATAAACATGAAAACCAGAAGGAAATAAAATTACAGACAAATACAAAATGCAAACATTTCTGAAGGGAAAAAGTAGCAATTTGTGTGTAGCCTGTCCATAATTATAAAAAACAGGGTTATCACTGCGTCTGCTCCCTCCTCTCACCCCACCAAGGTGAATGCCCACGTGAATAAATGCAGGTGACGGAATGTGTGAAAGAAACGGTCCCTGAACAAGAAGATATTACGGTTGAAGTTTATGACAGGTTACCTATAAGGACATTGTCGTCCACTTTTCGAAGCACAAAGGTATTCAAGAGGAAAAACTGTAAAACTCATTTCCTGAAACAAGCACAGTGTTGGCATCAAAATCAGATGTCCTCAACTCCGGAGTTGTGTCCTGGCATTAGCTCTTGGGCCAGGGTCAGTGCACAGGGGCTTAATCTCCAAAAGCCAGAAACTGTACAGGTTTTCTCCAAAGGCTTGTCTACCTGTCAAAGCCCCCTTAGGCTCACAGCAGCCTTCAGATGATGACTGCTGGGTGCTAGTCTCCCTCACCAGCACGTCCTGCAGTGGTGAGGAGCAGCCTCACCCAGCTCACAGCGCTTCCCGCAGGACTGAGGATTAGTTTTGCACAATCATGACACGCTTGGTAACAAACACTTACCTAGTTGTCTTCCTGTTTTGGTCTTAGTTTCCAACACCCAACCAGCATTTTCTGGAAGAATTTCTAAAATAAGTATTTACATATAATACTTAGATTCTTGGGGGGGTGGGAGGTTGTTTTGTTTTGTTTCTGGAGAAAGACAATTGGTGCCCAAAGTGTTCACTAGATGTAGTTTCTTAGGATGGAATTCTGGACTGTGATGACTCACTGACTATACAGAATGAATACTCCGTTGACGGGGATTGTTGGGGCAGCGGTGGCCCTAGCATGTTCTAACATCACAGTTTTGAGGCTTTTGCCTGTGGAAAATTGGAATAGAAAACAGAACAGGCTGTCCTGGTTTAAGTCTTATCTCTCGTGTTTCTATATTAAAGTCAGACTCTGATAGGGCAGAAGTAGGGCGTTAAGGCTTGTGCTGGACGTTCTGTGATGGCTGTGCTTGAAAATGTTGAACACTCTGATTTTTCTGAGCGTTCTGGGTCAGCACAAGTGTGTCCCCTGCATCTGCTAGAGAAGCGTAGCCTCCACTTATTTCGAACCCTATAATTTCTTACCCTAAGGTAAATGCCATAGAGGGTGATGTGATGCCCTTCCCAAGATCTGGTCTCATGGAACTTCATGGATTCTAAACTGATTGCCAGGTTCAAGTTTCAGCGTGGCTTCACTGAGAAAATCCTGTCCATTTGGCAAAAAAAAAAAAGAGAGAGAGATTATTCACAGAACTTCAGAAGGGATCTTGAGGGTTCTTTATATCTTCAATACTAGTGTGTCCAGCTGATTTCCTGAGCCATTATTTTCTGGAAATTTCACAGAGACAGTCCAGTAGTTTAATAGTTTATTATTAGTGCTTACTTTGGGCGTTTTTTCTAAATTAAACTCTGAGTCACAAGCCAGTTCTCTCCCCCCGCACCACCCCATGGAAACCCTCTTATTGTTATCCACATTTTGTCCTCACTCCCCTCCATCCAAGCCTGGCACCTGCTGATGGGTCCCAAGGTCCTGCTTCACTTTCAAAATAGAAACACTTTTGCCCCAGTTGGAAGGTGCTGAATCTGGAACCTCATCGTTGGTCTGAAATCAGTGAAAGAAGGCAAGGAACTGAGTTTTAAATCCTTTGAGCCAGTTTTTTTTTTTTTTGCAGTTTTTGGCTGGGGCTGGATTTGAACCAGCCGCCTCCAGCATATGAACCACAGGCACTGCCCCGAGTTTTAAATCCTAAATGGTTACACATGTATTATCTTCAGTTCAGAATGTAATTGTTTTCCTCTATTTGAGCAAACGTTAGAACTTAAAAGTCGAGTCCAGAAATCAGAAAATAGAGCTAGTCATACTTTTGCCCATGAATGTATTTTCTCTCTTTGCCCCACAAAACAATTTTATCTTCAAATTTGAATGAGCCATTCCTCGTGAATTTAGAGAGTTAGCATGGATAGTCCACATGAAAGCTTATACTGAATCTGAAAATGTTTCTCAAATTTGATAATGGAAGGGAAATAGTTGAAATATATACAGGTATGACAGCTGTAGAAGTCCACCGCACTTGGGGGGGATGATTCCCCACATTCAGGAGGACAGTTAGATGTATTACTTGAGGAAATCTGTGGTCCTAACACTCACCGTCAGGAGTAGCTATTTTTCTTTTCTTGGTTTTTGTTTTTGTTTCTTTTGAATTATTTTTCAAATGACAAACTGCTCCAGGGAAAAGCAAAGCTCTTACATAAAGGCTCTTCTTTTTAAGTTTTTGTTTTTCTTTTCAAGAAGATTCTGTATTGAATCAACCCCGAGTAGATTTGCAAGGGAGTGAGAGAAGACGGTCAGGCTGATTCACGAAGAGTCAATGTGTTCTACTGAAATAATTTTTACGCAGCCATAGAAAGTGTTTTCATAACCAAGACTGACTTAAACAGACAAATCATACTAGTAAAAGAGATTACTTTTAAAAGTGTTACCGGACTTGTTTCCTAGTAATTTTGATCCATATAAATGGGCAAATGGCTTTAATAAGTGAAAATATCAACATAAAAATAGATGCTTAGATAGAAAGACAGATAAAAAATGGATACATGATAGGAAAGGCACGGGTAAATAGCTGTATGCTGGAATTTAATATTTTATCATTAAATAGTTGTCTAGAATTTACTAAGTACCATCCCGTCCATCTTTTTGAAATGAAGTTTTTACCTTTACTTAGAAAACTTGTGTATTACTCTAAAGATGGAACACATTGTTCTTGTTACCCTTAGCAATAAGGATTTTTATAATGTATTCTTAATATATACCTTTGACTCATATTCTTTTATTTTAGGCACCAAACTCAGGATAACCACATACATATGGATAGAGGTGCATGAAAAGAAAATCTGCTCTTCCAGAATATGAATGCAAAATTAAAGCCTGTCACTGCAAGCAGAATTTGAAGAAAACTAATGAAAGATGTAAAACAGTTTTTAAAAGATTATTAAAATGAGTTTGAGTTTTGCTTAAATAATTAAAAAAAAATTGATTTATCTTGAATTCTGATTTACTTGGGTAAGCTACTTTGAGATATTTTGTAAACATCTTCTATATCATTTTTTTGTTTGTTTGTTTTACTCTGGAAAAATAATTCCCACCTTACCTAATTAAAATTAGATGCAAACTATTATTCCCTGTGGGAGTTACTTTACTAGAGGCATCAAACTCATCCAACACACATCCCTTTATTATAAACATTTAATAGTAAGTTTTTCTATGTTATGTATTCTAGGACTATGTGAAATCATGGAATTTATTAATTCCTCTTAAAATTATGATCCTCGGCGTATCTCAGCATAAATCTGACTATGCAAATTAAGTCAGTTAGTTTATACCCTAATATACATGTTTAAGTGAAGAGAGATTTTCCAGTTGCTTATTTTGTGAGACAAGAATATGTTACCAACTGTCTCAAGTCATCATTTTTCAAGAAGACTTCAGGGGACATCAGAGAAAAATACGTAACACGAAATTAGAGTTGGCTGTTATTTGTTGTAGAAAACTTAATGTAATAAAGAAAGCTAAGATACACGCACAGAGACACAAAGACGCTTCCTAAATTTATCCGTAGAATAAACCATATGAAATAAAGTCAAACACAGGTCAAATTATTTTTATTATCTTACAAGTGAATCACAAGCCATTCCAAGAGAGATTCAGGGTAGAGAGCTCAGGAGAAAATTTTCTTCTAGGAGTTTAATGGGGGAAGTACCAGTTGTCCAGGGGCCGTGATGTCTTATTCTATCCCAGGTTTTTGTAAGGTTAAAAGTTTTACAAATGGCATAGCTGGTAGCTACTGACTCCCCCCTTTGTAAGCATGTGTGACTAATCACTGCATCACTAATCACTGAAAGATGATAAAATAAAACAGGAAGATATTTTAAGTGATCAGAATAGGTTAAATATCTATTCTAAGTGGTGGAATATAATTTTTGGGGAATTATCATAAATGGTGTGGGTCTACTCTCTGTTTTTTAAACAGTTTTTTGGTCTCTATCGCATTAGATAAATTCATAGGTTTGATGTCTTCTAAATTGCAGAACTGGGTGCATAAACTAACACAATGCATCCCCATGTTTCTGGCACCAAAAATGTGTTTCATGAAAGACAATTTCTTCACAGACAGGTATTGGGGGATGAGGGATGTAGGCGTTTGTGTGTGGGGGTGGTTTGGGGATGATTTAAGGACACTACAACTCCACCTCAGATCATTCTCCTAAGGAGCATGCAATCTAGATCCTCTGTAGATGCACAGTTGCCTGTAGGGTTCCTGCTCCTATGAGAATCTAATGCTGCAACAGATCTGGCAGGAGGCAGAGCTCAGGCGGTGATGTGAGTGATGAGGAATGGCTGTAAATACAGGTGAAGTTTTGCTCGATGGCTCACCCTCCACTCACCTGTTGCTTACTTCCCTCTGTGTGGTACCAGTCCAGGGCCCTGGGGTTGGGGACCACAGAACTAACAAATTTCTGATAAAATGTCCAAGGGGTAAGTACTTTTTTGGATAATTTTTACTTGTGGAAAGTACTCTGCTTTCAACTTTCAATTAATGTTTTTGTGAAGTATATAATCCTGCCCTGGCAATCGCAATAATCCAGAAAATTGATTATTTTTCATTGTGGCTCAGATCTCAGCTGTTATTGATAATTCTAATGCTGTGCTTAATCCTAAAGTTTGTACACATTTTCCCCCTTGGGGTGCCTTTAAGGTCTTTCTCAGTATATTTCTAAGCTCAGGCTTACCATACCTTTTAGTCTGAAAACACTTGATGTTTAGTTTTGGAGAAAGAGAAAAAAGAACAGAAAAACAGAGAAGGAAAAATGTACCCTCTAATTATTTTATGTTATGGATATTGTTTATTCCTATGTGTACTTCCTAAATTTTCTACAATTCACATGTCAGTTGTAGTGATAGGAAACTAAAAGTAAAAATTTCTAAGTCTTTTCACTAAAATGTGTGTCTGCAGTAGTCCTTAGTAGAGCATACCGAAACAAGTGTCAGAGTTTGTTTCTTTAGACATGTCTGTGTTTAATCAGTGAGGAAAAATGTTGGCATAAGCTTTTCAGCATGGAGGTGAGCACCTCACTTCTCTTTGGCCATAATGGAGTCACAGACTCCTGCCTAAATCAGTCGCTAGCCAAGGCAAAAGAATCAGGATGGCTGGTTGAAGAAGCAGGTGCTTTCCCGCTCAGGGCAAGGAACTTTCTTTCTTTATAACAGGAGCTGACGTGTGTAAGGGACCATTTATTACCACGTGTGCCACACATTCTCTATTTGATGAATGGTGGCATCTGTTCTTTGTCTGCCACTGCATACAGGTGTGTTGGGTACAAAAGCAAACTATGAGAGTAATTCTGGACTTGATGATGCAAGCTATATAGAGCCCCACGTCTTCACCTTGGATCTGGAGTAGTAAGTAGGTGAGAACATGGAGATTTTTTGGGGAGAATAAGTGCATTTATTGTAAACATGTACAATATTTTAAAGTATTTGTGGGAGGAAAGGTGTGAGCAAATGAAATAGATGCAAAGAGACATCCATAAAGTCATGGATGGTGGCTATACCATCATTAATTTCACATGTACGCTAACGCAACCCCAATTTCGTGAAGCTATAATTTCTTTGGTCAGAAGTCAGTTCAAATTTGAACAAAAATATGTAAATTAATGTCGGAAGTGCCATAATCATTGCTCCTGATGGATTGGGATGTGAGCATGTGATTTTTTTTTTTTTTCTTCTAGGAAAAGTCTACCATGATCTTAAAAAGATAAACTAGAAACAGGAGAATTACTTTCATCCTATGACTGTTGTCATATGAATCTTCTAATATTACAACTGGGTTTCAAGTATAAGACTACAGTTCCCCTGTGATCCTGCCTATGAAGAGACGATGTACATATTTAGGAAAAAGACAGAAACCAAGGGAGTAGCAGAAGAGGGAGACTGAGCACAGGAACGTGGTGCCTGATCCCCGTCTTGTCCTGAACTCTTTCTAATAAAAAAGAGTACGTGTCTCTATGGCTTACATCGTGGTTACCTAGGATTGCCTTCACTTGTGACTGAAAACTTCAAAAGTACAACCCTCTCAAAGAAAAATTACCTTATCTGTCCTCCATGGCTCTTTCCTCCCTTCTGCCATTACGCTGAACAAAACCAAAACCTACTTCTTGGCTAACCTGTTTATTTTGTCAGTGTACATGTATATCAGCCGGAATACAGCTACGTTATATTAACAATACCAGCAAAATTAGTCACTTAAAACACGAAGACATTCTTGAACAACGTATAATGGAAATTTCATTTTTATTGAGCACAGGTCAATAAATAAATAATTCAAAAATAATTGTACATTTGGAAATAGTAGCATCATATGGACATTATTTTATTATAGCCAAAATAAGAGAAATCAGGAGAGGAATATAGTACATAAACCCCATTTTACAGGAAAATATCACCTATATATATGATCAATCTGCTTATTTAAATGAGGTACTGAAATTTATTTTGTCAAATAAATTTGACAAAAATTTAAATGGAGAATTGAATAACTTCTAAATAGCATGCATAGAAACTTTGTGGCCATACATCTGTAGAAACTAACTCTCTAAGTAAAGTTTTTGAAAAAGAAATAGATAGATACAAAAAAAAATCTTTCTAGATAATAAGAATATTTTGATAATATGTATAGCATAAGGCAAGACCTATAGATCTAATTTAAAAGGTGTCAAATCAAGTAAACCAATAAAAATGATTTTTAATTATTGGAATGGGATGTAACTAGTTTGGCTTAATCTCTATATTAAATGTTCAAATCAGGACAACAAACCAACAGAACTTTGTTTCAGAACCAGGAACTAAGTGTGGTTTAACCTTTAAACCAATCAAGGCGATTCCTCACACTGATAGGAAAGGGGGAAATGGGTATGATCATTTTAATAGATACACAAAAGAAATCCAGTGAATTTCAAAGACCACCCTAAGAAAAGTAAATTGTGAATAAAGTAGGCTTTCTTCAATACAGTAAATATAGATGGGCCTTCCTCAATACAGTAAATATAGAAATAATAAAACTATAGTTTTATTTAAATCTTTGTTAATGCTTTGTTAAAATCTATTTAAATCTTTTCAGCTAGGTCAATATTGTCCTGGAAGTGTTGATGAAAGGCAGGCAGAGTCAAATATAAAATCTAGACAAAGGTAAATAAAACTTACCAGTCTTTGACGACAATATGAACCAGTCTTTGACAACAATGTGATGTATGCAGAAATTCCCAAAGAAATCTGCCAATAAATTATGAGAAAAATCCTACTGTTTCTGTTTCTCTACAGAACTCAACACAATGAATGCTTTAATCCAATGAATAGATTATAAGAATATAAACTGTAAGTTTATACTGTGATCTATCTACCACCATATTATCATACAGAGCGGTTCATCACCCTGAAATCCCTCTCTACCCAACCTATGGAACCAAACATGTCCAAATTTCCAACTTCTTCCAATTCATCTGTTGTCTGCCTCTATATTTTTGTCTTTTCCAGAATGTTGTACAAATGGAATCACTCAATATGCAGCACTTTGCAAGCAGCTTCTTCTTTCACTGAGTTAAATGCATTTAAAATTTGTCCCTGTTACTGTGCGAGTTAACTGTTCACTCTGTTTCACTGTTGAATAGCATCCCGCATTGAACACGTGAGGACAAGCTTGAGGCTGACGTGAACATGCTGAGGACAGCAGGATGGAGAGACTGGAAAAGTCAAATTGTTGGTGAAATCATTGAGCTGTTCAAGTTACCACCAGAGAGTCAAGCTTTATTTTTCAGTAAGATACATAATACATTTTTTTCAAATATGCTAAAATTTAGCGTCAGATGGTATGGTTTAAATCATTATATCTAGAGATTTCTGTATTAAAATCCAATATTCAGTAATGACAATGTTTCAGGCATGTCAGTGTCTTCAATAAGTAATTCATGAAATCCACAGAAAATTCAGTTATATTTTAGAAAAATAAAATACCAAAAGTATGAACTGCAGCTGGAAGTCATATCATCCTCTTACCTTCCCTTTTAAAAATTCATTTCAAGAATTAACAAATAGCATAAATATTGTTATAAATTGAGTTCTTGCTGCAGATTGTTTGCTGTGGAAACTTGCCAGTGGTGGGGCCAGGGGAAGCAGAACAGGTGGAAGAGGAGGGTCCCACCAGCCAGCCCTAAAACGAACTGAGGTCCTTACACACCTCAGTATGGTCAGGAGAAACCCCGCGGATGGAAGCAGGCTGCACACATCCTCCCAGCTCCTCTCTGCCGTATCCACTCTCAAGCTGTGTGCTCACTTCCATGGTGTAAAACCTTCCTACTTTCACGTTCACAGCTGCTGGTTTTGTTCATTTAAGATACATTCAACTGTAAAAAATGAAGAGTGAATAAACTAATTTTGAATCTAATTTATTTTCCTTCCCTGTCACTGTTGCCTAAGGACAATTTCTAATATCTGGTGAGAAGATGAACGACAGGGCTGAGTATTTATTTCATTTCACAAACTACCGAAGTCCGGCATGCACTGCCTCAACATGGGGCCTCAACACTCTGTGGGTCTTTTTCATTGTCTATGTTCAATTGTGAATCCATTATGCCAAAATCTGGGCTGTGCTAAGTTTGGCCCAGCAACAAGACCAGCCACTTGTGAGAACTTGGGAGGAGTGGAATACAAGAAGGAAGATGACTATTTTTTCCAGATTACTTCATGGCCATATTTTGTTTAGAAAAACAAAGGAAAAGCAAAAAAGGCACTTCAGTTATGAAAACTTTATATAGCACCAAATGATTCTTAACTTGAAAATGTCTATGATTCTGGAATTGACCTTGGACTCTTGATTTCTATTAAGAAAGAGATACCTTCCGCTTATCTGGGTTTTTTTTTGTTTGTTTGTTTGGTTGTTTGGTTGTTTTTTTGTCTTTAAATTTTTGGGTTTTGAGACAGAATCTCCCCCTGCTGCTCAGGTTACAGTGCTGTGGTATCAGCATAGCTCACAGCAACCTCAAAATCCTGGGTTCAAATGATCCTCCTGTCTAGATTTCCTGAGTAGCTGGGACTACAGGCGCCGCCCCCTACCCATGACACCCCTCTAATTTTTCTATTTTTATTAGAGATGGGGGCCCTCTGTTGCTCAGGCTGGTCTTGAACTCCTGAATTCAAGCTGTGCTCCCCACCTCGGCCTTCCAGAGTGCTAGGATTACAGGCATGAGCTACCGTGCCCAGGCCCTTGAGCTTATCTTTAAAGAATAGAATTAAATTTATTTAAACAGTACAAGAACATGGATGAAAATAAAATAATTCTGAAAGGGTTTTAAAGAAAACATCTTCCATCTGTTTGTCCCCTTTGCCTCTTCCCGTCTGACCCAATAGATTTGTCGTCTTTTAGGTTGATTTGGTAGACACATCCACATCTGCCAACGTCTCAAATTGCTGTTCCTTCATTTCTCAAGCTGAGTGCTGCCCATTTATTAATATTTCTCACCATGCAGGATTAGAAGTTAGATGTCTTCAACCATATACTACCTCAATCACTTCATCCTTAGCGAGATGTACAGTATGTTTAATTAAATAAAAAATAAATAGGGCAGCGCCTGTGGCTCAAAGGAGTAGGGCGCTGGCCTCATATGCCGGAGGTGGCAGGTTGAAACACAGCCCTGGCCAAAACTGCAAAAAAATAAATAAATAAAAATAAAAAAATCAATGTTTGGTGTTTGCAATAACATCATGTAGATAATATTCACTGAAAAGTCAAATAGTATAACATGGTTACATTTCTTACACTTAGAAAATTTTGCTTTTCACGGAGTTTTTGACTCCTTTTTCCTTCTTATTGTAATGCCTTCTTTTAGTAAGTTGTTTTTTTGTTTTGTTTTGGAAAAAGTTTGATGTAGCAGACATTCTAGGGGAACTACTTTATCTGAGCATTTCATCCTTCAGTTCCAGACTGATCCAGCTGCCTCCCCATGTGACACGTCCTGTGATTTTCATCCACTCAGTTGTTTTCTCAAATGTGCTAGTTCCTGCTTCTTTAGTTACTAGACATCTGGACCTGTGGATCTCTCAGCATCCTCTGTCCTCCCTAGCTATACCTGTGATTGTTTTTCAGGGACATAATTTAATCCCACTTTCAGATGGTTAGGTGGAAGTGGCCCAAAATTCATACCAAGACTTCACGTCTGGATTGTGTAAATTGTTTTTTCTAGGTGATTCTGCTTGCTCTCGCTTTATCTGAGTAACCAGTTTGGGCCAGTAAGAGTCAGCCTTTGGGCTGTGATTTCTGTTGGTTTGTTTCTTTGTTTTTGTGAGAAAGAACTCCTTTCTCTCTCTGTGAACGTGAACCTGAGAGAGATGTTATGCTTCATCTGCTGCGTTCATTTGTCGTGTCGTGCAAAGAAGACGGAAGGAGACCCAGGAGAGCAGACCAGGCAGGGAGAGAAGGAGACCTGCAGAGACTCAACCATGGATGGAAGCGCTTGAGATTAAAACCGAACATTCCCTGGAATGTTAACATTACACAAATGAGTCAAGAATTCCCACCTTGATTGGATGATGACATCTGTGGTTATGATGATTTGAACACAGCAGCTTATATTTGGTTTTCAGTAATTTAGAGTTAAGAGCAAACTAATTGATTCCTCTAACTTAACACTTTTCTAATTTAATTCTTTGTTTTGATCACATTGTCATGTAATCTCTTGAGAAAAGCTAATAAGGGGAGAGAATTTTCTGAGTTATTCCATGTCTGGAAAATCCTTTACCGAATCTTCATTTAATTGATAGTTTGGTGAGGTATAAAATTTTAAATAAAAATACTTCCTCGTTGCATTTTGAAAAAAAAAAAAAAAATCGAAATTTGATGAGAATGCATCTTGGTGGGTTTGTTTTTTTTTTTCCTCTTTTTAAGCCCATCAGTGTATACTTTAACTTGGAGGAGTCTTCATGTGTATGTTTGTCCACGATTCATTTTATATTTTTAAGAATAAGGTGAGTAAAAGAGTGGGCAATCTGGGCACAAAGGTAAGGTTTTTTCACAGTGAGATTTGCTCATTTGCTCAGGACCTGTAACAAAGTACCACAAACTGGGTAATTTAAACAGCAGAAATCAATGTCTCCTGAGTCGAGAGGCCTGAAGTTTAAAATTAAGGAGTCCGCAGGGGTGATTCTTCCTGAGGGCTGTGAGGGAGACGCGTTCCAAGCCTCTCTCCTACCTTCTGGTGGTGGCTGGCAATCCTTTTTTAAATTCCTTTACATTTCTTTTTATATATTTAGGCAGTATAGGCGCAGTTGTGTTAGGTGGATAGAGTGGGTAGGGATGAAATCCGGGCTTTTAGTCTAACTGTCCCCTGGATAGTGTGAGTTGTACCCAGTAAGACATTTCTCACCCTCACCCTCCTTGTACCCTTTTGCTCATCTGAGTTCATTTTTAGTGTTTCATTTTTTTCTTTCTTTCATCCTTTTTTTTTTTTTTTTTTTTTTTTTTTTTTTTTTTTTTTTTTAATTAAAGAAAAAATGCTTTTTGGATCTTAGTGGGTTTTTGTGTTTTTTTGTGATGG
>CAUYPK010124676.1:0-21649 GCA_963574355.1 Loris lydekkerianus | reverse complement strand
CATGGGCAGGGGTTCATTTTTGTTATTCCTACATTAACCGTTTAGGCGAGCGCGCGGAGCCACATATGTGGCTTTTTTTTTTTTTTTTTTTTTTTTTTTTACAAGGCATTCACCTTCAAATGAAGCATTTGGGAGAAAGCCCAGAATTTCTACAGGGAAGCAGCCCATGTGATGTGAGTGGGGTCAGATTCTATTCTTCCCCTTTGCAAAGCACTCTCAGGTTCCCTTTTCTAGAAATAAATTTCACTGGTTGTTCCTCAAGTAAGAGATGCTCACTCAAGTCTAAGTGGTAGCAATTCAGTAATTCTACAAGACTTGAGAAAAACTATTGTTAAATTTTCTGGGGGAAAAAAAGCAAAACCAAAACAAAACCCCAAACCAAACCAAACAAACAAACAAATGAAAATAAGCACAGAGAGAATTAAACAAACAAAACTCATGCCTAAACTATTTTAACATACTTTAATTCAGGATAATTTAAATGTAATTTTAATCTGTGTAAAAATGATGTTCAAGTCGCATGCTAATGATTTAAAACAGCTACCATTTATTAAGTACCAGGGAGAGGGATTGGGCCACATTCTTGACAAATGGTGCTGTATTTCATTCACATAATAATCTTGAACGTGGAATTTGCTATTCCTACTTTGTAGAGTAGAAAATTAAGGTGGAGAGCGGTTCTAAGGTTTTACCAAGTGGTACACAGTAAGCTTTAGAACCAGGTCTCATGGATTCTAAAGCCCAAACACTTCTCCATTTGTTATATGGGTTAAACACCCAAATCTAAAAATCTGAAATCTGAAACTTGTTGAGCACTGACACTCTGCTCAAAGGAAACGCCCACTGGGTCATTTCAGATTTTGGATTTTCAGATTTGGGATGCTTAACCACATCAATGCTAATACTCCAAAATCTGAAAATATCAAAATCAGAAACATTTCTTGCCCTGAGTCATTTTGGATAAGGGATACTCAAACTACCAAGTGTTTATGTACGCGTGTGTGTGCGTATGTCTCAAAGATTGAGATGGAGGGAGTGGAAATGAGGATGTTAACCTGATCACGAGAGTTAGATGCCAAATGTATGTCAACTTTCCCAATAACGTTTGGGTGTACACAGCCTAGCTTTTCAACTTTATTATATGTTTGAAGATATTCATAATAAAATGTTGAGGAAAAAGTGTTAGGGATAATAATTCAGGCAAACTAGGATGAAAAGAAGGAGAAGGTAGGCTTCTGGACTTCTTGAAGCGCTGCTGATGTGTAGCCATAGATCAGTTCCAAGTCACGTACTTAGAATGGCATAAGAAATTAACACACTTTAACCGGCCCAGGGGATAAGTGGATGAAGCTTTAAATGGTAAACTTTCCAAACTGAATGGAGGAATGATGTAATCAATGCCAAGCAAATGGAGGGAGGTGGCAATGGGCCACTATTTATACTTATAGACATCTTCCAGGCTTTAGCGGTAGAGGACTGGAGGGAACGAATGTTTACATGAACTAGGCAGAATTTTTTCTGTTTGATCTGAGTCTCATCAATCAGGGAGAAATGAAGTCTTTCAATGCCCCCTCAGTTTACAAGTGGGGGATGGGGACTTTGACAAAAAGCTAAATTCAAACTGTGTATATTTTTCATCCAAATTCAAATCATTTTTATTTAAATGTAAGTCTTCACTTCATGTTTTTGTCAGTATGTGATGATACAGAAACAGGAAGATTTTAAACAGCGTGGCTGCCTTCCCATTGCCCACTTACCACCAGACTGAGAGCTGAAGATGGTCTGGGAATAACCCCAGGGAGGACTGAACATCCACCATGGCATTCTTACTGACAGCGACACCATTTACCCATGCCAATTAGCGTACTTAAGCCCCATGAAGAAACCAGGCCAGACTAACAGACTGTGGTCAAAAGTCCCAGAATGAAATGGCTTCTCTCCCTTTCTCTTCCTGCTTCACGTGTGGTGTCTGGAGGAGGGGCAGTCTGGGCAGCCACCGGGTGGGGTGGGCGGTGTCCCAGCTGACTCACACTCTCCCCCTCCCCGATCCGACAGGCAAGGCTGAGGGACTAGAAAACCCAGGCGTGGGCTCTGAAGCCGGGGCTGAATGATGCCTTTGCCACAGCCTGGTTGTGGGATTCCAGGCTTGGGACTAGACCTCAATTTTGCCACGTGTGAATGACAATGGCAAGAACGACCTCGCAGGACGAACAGAGGGTAAAAGTATACAGGGGAATGTTCAAAGCAAGGTTTAGTTATTCACTACAGAGCCCTCTTGGCTATCTCTCGGATACAATAGCTTTCTGGTATTGAAATTACTTGCTTGTATACACATTATATTTCCCCTTCTGGGCTGTATGCTCACTTTAGACAGGGCAACTTCATTCATCTCCAAGCTACCTGCTCAGAGGTAGGATAAAGCCTGACATATAATAGATAATAATATATTACAATATTTATACAATATATGTTACAATATGATATACAATAAGCCTCACATATAAGTGACTTCAGAAAGAACAAACAAATGATGATTGTCTTATCCTTGTCACCAATGATGAAGACTCTCCAGTGGTTCTCAACCTTCATAATGCTGCAACCCTTTAATACAGTTTCTGTGGGTCACGACACACAGGTTGAGAACTGCTGCTCTAGACAATGCATTTGCTAATATTGGTATTATTTATTTACACTTTAAATTAGGAAACATGAGGATATCAAAAATGCTTTTGAATACTATTGCTATAATACATCTACTACGTTGGTTACTAATACTCCACGCAGGTGTTACTGCTGAAGCACATTCTGTATACCACACTGTTCTAAGTGCTTCATGGACTATAACTCTTTATGCTCATGACAACTCTATACAGTAGGGGACATTATTATAGCCCTTTGTCCAAATGGGGAAACAGGCAGAAAGATGCAATCACTTACCCATAAATGAGGAAAATGTGTATGATAAAGTATCTGTACTGAGTCTGATCATGCTAATTTTGTGTCTATTTTTTCTAGAAACACATTTTCAGTATAAGTTTAATACTTGCCCCCACACTTATTTATTGCAAAAGTGTTCCTGAGCTTTCACCGAGTTCTAAGCACGGAGACTAGAGATTAGAAAAGACACCAGGTTTCCATCCTATTTTTTGGTAAGCATCAACTTTTACTAGTGTGTATTCTGCATAAAATTACTGCAAGCAATGTGATAGCAGCCAGTGGGAGTTGGAGAACTGCAACACTTTTTGGAAGAGACATCTTGTGTTCTTTATTTTAGGGTCAGTATCCTACTTCTGCGGTTTCTTTCTCTACCTGAAGTATAAGGATAGATGCTTCTTTTAACATTTGTTTCAGGTGTGATTTTTATTTCTATTTTTGATATTTGCTAACAGTAATTTCTGATTTTTCTCCAGACATTTCATTAGTTTTACATGGAAGCTCATTGTCCCCAAATGTGCGAATGTTCTTGGTTAAGAGCTCATTCATTCGTTGCATGTGAATGTCACCAAGGTAATTTGTTCCAAGACAGAGTTGACTCTGTGTGTGCATGTGTGTATCAGTGCACACGCATGTGGACATAAATGACTTTAAATCAGGTCTACTGGACACATAGTATATGTGGAAATATAATATAAAGGAAAATAAGTATTACATTTATTTCATTGTGAGGCTTTCATTGTGGTTCCCCTTTATTACTAAGACATGCTGTTAAAATAGGATGTTGGTAGTATTTTCTTAAATTAGTAGAATCTCTTGAGACTATCTTACCCATCTACAACCATAATACTAGTCACTATGAATTAAGGAAATACAAAATATAATTATTAAACATTTATGTACCAATGAATATGCTAATATTTTAATGCTATTTTAAGTAAGTCTTTTTGAACTTAATGAATTAACTTACTGGGATAAAAAGACAGATGTTTTGAGTAATCATAAGACATATTTCTTATTATTAAACTAAACACTACAAAAATCCATAAACCATAACGCCGCTGCCTTTTTTTAATTTTAAAAGTTAAAGAGTGACTTGTAAAATAAGCTCTTTTTAAGTTAAAGGAGATACCACTTTAATAATAAATTAGAAAATATTAAAACACCAAAAATACATGGTTTAAATTAATGTTTTCTGCCAGGCAAAATATCTTTCTGAAGTCCTTATACTATGATCCTCATCTCTTTTAGGATAAACAAAAATATTTCATAAACTTGGAATTTCATTATAGGCTTCCTATCATTAGAACCCATCTGCTAAGAGAATTACTAAAGGTTCTTTAAAAGTTTCCAGGTAATAAAAACGTAGGATCTATGTATATATTCACAAATTAGTTATTAAACTTTCAAAATGAAGTCCATTGTAGGTTTCATATGTACTACACCAGGGATCAGTAACTCTTTTCTGTAAAGGGCCAGATAGTAAAAACTAAGCTTTGCATAAGATGGTCTCTGTTAAAAGTTTGCTGTCTTTTTAGGGCTTTTTTTTCACAGGTAGTATGCAAACTAATGGGATTTTTTTGTTTCTTCTAATAAAACTTTATTTGCAAAAATAGGTGTGAAGCTGTATTTTATACGTAGGCATTAATTTGCCAACCAGTGGTAGACAAGCATCCGCACATCCGTGTGGAAACCGGCCATGCTGCATGCAGACTCACTTTTTTGGGTTTCATGACTCATTATTGCAAAGGATGGAACAGATGGAGAAAGTGTTGTGCTATTGAGATGTTCTCACCAGTTGGAAGACTCTTTCACTGAATAATAAACCTTATCATTTTCTTCTTGATATAAATGGCCAATTTTCAAAGGCCATCAATTGGTGTGATCTTTTGTGCATTTGCAAACTTCTATAAAACCTAACTTCATTTTTAGCTCAGAAAGGATAATGTTTAACAACTTTTTCTGTATAAGCAAATTGAACAACTCTGCCAATGACATTTGAATAATTGGGGCAGCATTTCTGTGTCTTCCCAAATGGCCCATGATAAATTCAGCGGACCTGGTCTCGTAAATAGCAGATCCCATGCAGGAAGGGGGCAGTGAGAGTTCTCATTGAAAAGTTGATTACATTATGCAATTTTTCTTTTACTCATATAATAATTTTAAGACATAGGCAAATAATGTTATTATTGGAAAATGCTTCAGAGCATTCTTAAATCTCAAACATATCTTAAGGTCTTTTTAAAATTAATTTTTATTATTTTTGTTAGAACAGTTGACTTCCTCATGCTATATATTTAAATAAAAATGAAAGCAAAAAAAACTTGTTAAAAGGATATATTTTTTCTGATAAAACTATCAATAATGTTATATCAAATGTTATTAAAATTGTGAAGGCAAGGACACTTCCTACAGTGTTGGTGAAAACTTGAATGATATCATTGCCTGGAAGTCAATTAGGCAACTATATTAAAATTAAAAAGCAACATTTCTATAATCTAGCAAATACATGTCTAATCATTAATTTTAGAAAGCCCATTCACACATGTGCAACAATGTTTATCACCATATTTTGTGTAATAAAGAAATATTGCAAGTAATACAATATTTAGTTAAATAAAATATAATTCATCCATGTAATATAATACTATAAGCAGTTAAAAGTAATTAAACTTAGTTATATGTAACATGATATACGTAGACCTCAGAAAACATCATCTGATTAAAATATGAGTCAAAGAATAATATGAATTTTTTTGTAGAAATTTTATTTATTTATTTATTTATTTTTAATTTTTATTGTTAAATCATAGCTGTGTACATTAGTGCAATCACCTGTACCCATTCTAAGATGCACCATAGTAATTTCCTGTAGGGACGTGAGAAAAGGGCCTTGGTTTGCATAGGGAAGGTTTTCCAACTGGATGAAATTATTTTAAAACAGGCTAAAGTTTTAAAGAATACATTATTTTTCTTTTCTCTTCTTCTTATTTCTTTTCCATTCTTCTGTATAACAAAATTTTAAAGCAAAAACCTGAGGCCCAGAAAGCTTAAGAGATTTACCCAAGGACACATGTCAAGTAAATGGCAAAGGAAGCACCAGATTCTGGGCAAACTCAGTAAGTGAGTCTCCAGCTGTGACCCCTCTTTGTAGCTGCACGTCCTTCCCAGAGAAAATACACCAACTCTCTTGCACTGCCTTGTCCATCATCACAAGAGAAGCACAGAAACTCATTTCCAGAAAAGGAAAAATAAAATTATTATGAAGCAGAAAACAGTGACAAATCCTGTTCATTAGAGAAAGGCTTCGCATGCTTTTCATAAGCACAATGTCTGAAAGGCAGAGATAATTTTCCTCCCTCTCGTTTCTGTCCGAAAGGAAGGGTTATGCCCCTACCACAGGACTACGTACCAGCATCAGCAACTCAACCACAGATGGAACAGAAAGCAAAATTACTTTGCAATTGACTTTCTTCATTGGGATATGGTCCAAGGGAAGTTTTGGGGATCAATCTGTATAAAAGTAGAAAAATAGCAGAATATACCCAAATTACACTGAAGGAAGCACTTGCTGATAAAGTGAGCAAGACATTTGCTGAGTAGTTTCCAAAAACACCCATCAATGGAGTTACATAGTAATCTTACTTGAAAAGTAAAGAGTTGAGGGGATCTAAAGGATAGAAAATTATCAGTTTCTGTTAATGTAGAAAATGGTAGCAGACGGTGGTTAACGTCAAATTTCATTAGCATATTACATTGTCTCCCCCACAGACTCGTACAAATATTACTTTTTAAGCAAATGGTTAGCATTCTGGCAAAAGTTGTCTTCAGCTGGGTTTGGAAACTGTTAATATTCAGGTAAATGTTAGATTAATACCTAGGAAAGGAAACCCAAAGGGTAATATCTTTCTATGAATGAGAGCAGCCCCGGGAAGAGTATACACACGGGTGAGCATGCGAGCATTTTCAAAGCAGCCTTCTCTTCATTGCCTTTAGGAGTTGGGTGGGAAATGAATGCCTCCTGGGTCATTAGCTTGCTGGGAAGTTAGGAAAGAAGTCAGCAAATAGCAGTTAGTAGCATCCATACGCAGGTCAGGAGAAGCCATCTGTAGTCCTCCATGTGATCAGGACCAATTACAAATGACCGGTTCAATACAACTGAACAACGCTACCATTCTAATTTTCCACAATGTGCTGCTGGCTTAATATTGAAGGATACTTTAGGCCCTCAAAGAGCCAGAGAAGAAAGGAAAAAGAAAGAAGAGAAAAAAAAAGAGAGAAAGCTTTAAAAGCAGAGTAGGAGAAGCAAAGAGAAAGGAGAATGAGAGAGAGATTAAGAAAAAAATGAAAAGAAGGATAAGAGGGTGTCTGGGACTAATATTACATGGTGCCTTTTTACTGTCAGCTTCCTTCATAGTTACTGTAATATCAAGAGAAAAATATTCTAGATGGGTTTTTTTTGTTTTCATTCTCCAGTAATTGGAGACATTACACACATGTCTCATTGGAACTGAAATAATGTGTATTTAAAAACTCCAATATTCTGTTCCTATATTCATAACCAATATGACGCTGTTTGTTTCTAAGCCTGGATGATACTTTGTAATTCCTTCAATGCAGGGATGTAGGAAGCCATTTGCAATGGGCTGCATTTGGGACGCTGGATGAACACCGCTTGCCATCTCTCTATTAAGGTCATTGTCCTCGTTCCACATTTTGTTTAGCATTGAAGCTTTTATCTTGAAAACTCATTGTATTATGGGAATTCTATTCAATAACAAAAAAACATTTATTTTCATTAAATTGTTATAAGTAGAATGATCTCAATGTATTATTTAAGAGACATGAAAATATGACTATGTTATCTCATTAAGACAGGATCTGGTGGTAACATATAAAGGCATGGGCAGACTTTTTTTTTTTATAAAATCTATTTACTGCAAATAAATTATGTCTGAAAACATCAGACTGTGGTAATTGGGGAAAGGATAGAGCTACCATGTATAAAAGGACATTTTTCCAGCTACAAGAGATGGTCAAAGGTATAAATTAAATTATATAATACCTTTATGTTATAACTGAATTTGAATTGGCAATAATGTATTATAGATAAATGTTCTATATTTTTAAATGTGGCCTTGGTAATGATTTAGAAATTTATACTTTTCAAGAAAAATATAGATAGTTAAGAATCCTTTATGACTCTCAAAGTGGTGAATATCCATGAAACGCCATTGAACATCATTTTGACTTAGTCTTGAGGAGAGAAAGACGGTAGTAAAAGGATGAAGAACAATAATGTTATAAATAATGGTATTTTCACATACTGAGAAGTTACATGCCAATCTCTTATGTGTTTATACACAGTGTATTATCAATTCATGCATGGACTCTAGGAATAGGTATGATTATTCTAGTTTTCAGAGGTAGAAATCAGCCTAGGAAGGTTATGTTTCCTAATATCATAAAAAGCAAATGCAGGGTTCAATTCAAGGTGCTCAATTCAATTTCACCACTGAAGTTGTTGAATGATTGAATCACACCTTAGGAAGCAATGTACACATGTTTGTGTTTCTTAGTCACAAAAGAAAGTTCATCATCTCTATAGAGCAAACCATCTCCTTTCCAAATCTTCCCATCCAGAGCAGAGTGGTGTCCTGTGATTTTCGGGCTTCCTACCACATTTGAAAAATTTTGCCAGCCCACGTTATTTCATCAAGATATAATGTAGGTCCTACCCTTTCCATAATAGCTAACCTGATCACCTCTACCTCCTTTAAAAACTCAGTGCTGACTCACTCATGTTGTACATGTATAAAATCTGGCTTGGTTGTTTTCCTCACTGTAGTGCCTGACATAATAGACTTTGCACAAAAGCCATTATACAGTTTTGTTCAAGTTCATTTGCTATGTCCATTGTAGAGCAGCACATGTAGAGAATCATCATTTTGTAAGCAAATTGTTTATGTAAACATGTTTGTGAAGCACCTATATGCACTTGGTTTTGAACATAGAGAAGTAAGAAGGAAGAGGCAGCAGACACTCCATATAAAGGAAAATAAAAAACAAGCAAAAAGCGGCAAACCTGAGGACTGATTTAGGGATTTATGAGGGAAAAATACATAGCTCATGCTGGTTGGAGAACAGATTTTCTAATGAAACTAAATTTGAAAAGATAAATTAAAGGTAGATTATCAATAAGATAAATTAAAGGTATAATACCAACTATCAGGTATGTAGTAATAGGCTGTATTTTATATGGAAGAATCTTATACACTGTATTATCTTGGGGGATATTAGTAAGCAATAATTGGTAAATGATATTTTTGAAGACCCTGTGTCAAACAGATATCTTCTGTCTGAAAACTTCAATGTATTGAAGGCATTAAATATGTAGTATAACCCAAACCTCTCTGATCACATTATCACTTTTTACTCATGAAATATATAATGAAAAATTACCTTGCTTAGTGGAGAATTGTTTATAAAAATAGATGATTCCCTCAATGAAGTAAAAAGATTAGTCTACATTGGAACCCATTTGCACATGGCATCACATTGGCATTAACTATTAAATAAATTTCTCTAGTCATGTGGTTTTATCTGCTATTTTGCTAATTTTTGAATAAGGAAGTAATTGGGTTATGTGACATGTTCAACTCAATCTTCAAATTAATTTAGTATCTTGGTGTATTGGTAGATACTGTCAGTAAATAATGATATATTATGGCTACATATTTTAATATTTTCAACTTCAGCTATTTTATTAATATGTACTCTAATTCAATGTCTTGCCTTCTAGAGTCTTCATTATACTTCTAGAGTTTTCATTAAGCTAAATCTGAACAAAATTCAGAGATAAAGAAATGCAGTATTATGGCATAGATTTTTTAATCTGTTTTTATGATATTTTTATAACTGTGTATGAAGTTCACTAATTGAATTCACTAAAATTCATTTTTTGAGATTTTATCTGAAATATAAAATAATCACTTATTTTAAAAACAATTTGACTTGGGTATTTTGAGGCTATATCATTAATGAAAAAAATTATATCCCATAGTTTAAAAATGTTTTCATGTAGCCAGGCACAGTGGCTCACACCCGTTATCCCAGAACTCTGGGAGGCTGAGTGCTGGGTGGATTGTCTGAGCCCACGGGTTTGAAACCAGCCTGAGCCAGAGCAAGACCCCATTTCTAAAAATAGATGGGCATTGTGGTGGCACCTGTACTCCTAGCTACTTGGGAGGCTGAGGCAAGAGAATTGCTTGAGCCCAGGAGTTTGAGGTTGCTGTGAGCTATGAAGCTACAGCACTCTACAGAGGGAAACAAAGTGAGACTGTGTCTAAAAAAAAAAAAAAGAAAAAAGAAAAAAAATGTTTTCATATATAATTAAATTGTTTAATTATCTTAATGCATTAATAAAATTTCAAATGTGTACTTAATAATAATTTATGTTAAGATATATTAGAATACCTGAATGGTAAGCTGTCCATCATGAGAATTAAAACTCATGCTCATATTAATTTTTTATTTTTTAGTAAAGAGAGAAAGATATTCCAAGGCAAAATAATTCAAAGATATTTTACGTTTATTATTTTGTAGTTATATTATTGTTTTATGTTTTTAAAAATGTATTTAAGTTATACCTGGATGGGTCTGTGTACTTTTGGGAAATATATCAATTTAAAGATTAGTGATATTTTCATACTAAGGTAATATCATAATGTGTACTGTGATTTTCTATACCATAATATTTTTAGAGTTTATCATTATTTTTGAATTATGTAAGTAGTCATATGTTTTAAGTTAGGAGATAAAGATAAACATGGAAATACAGATTATGTTTGTTTTGAAGATAAACAGCACAAATGCCACATTGCTCTGTGTTCACGTTTTAACTATGTTCAGGTTTTAACTTAAGGAAAAAATAAATTTAGTAAAATACATTCCTTAAATTACTTCAACCCAGTTATATGTAGAAGCCCTAAAACTTATGACCAAAAGCATAAAAGTAGGAAAAAATCCTCAAAAGAGTAATAGCAGAGTCTAAATATTAGTCTGAATCTCAACCTTCCACTGTTACCCTTCTCCAGTCTAAGCTCTGAAATTAATTTCAAAATGTCTTAGGCTTTTTTTTTTTTTTATATAACAATGCCTAACATTATACACCGTGCACAGAAGCCACTACGAAATGTTGATTCAAGTACCTACCCTGAGTAGAGAACTCACAGTGTCCCTAACATGGCCACTATATTTAATCTATATTAAAATTAAATTGAAATCAATAGATGTTTTATAAACTCATTTTTGGGACACAATATATGAGTTGCCTGCTGTTAATAAATTTTGATACAGGGGAAACATAGAAATGTATGTCTCTATTACTCAAAATGAATTAAATGTTTATTACCAAAATTCAATTAATAATTTGGTTAGTGAAATAACAGTGAATTGCTTTCTCTTTGCAGAGCAAAACCAACCTAATGTTATATTTTAAAACACTCTACTAAATTCTCAGATTTTCCTTAAAACATGAAGGTATTGGTTTGTACTTATTTTATTCACTGACAGTTTAACAAAAGATTTAATCTCTGTCCAAAGGCTCATAAGATGAAATTCTAATTTCAGGGCCAGTGTGGGGAGTTGTCAAGGATTAGACTCTGTCTAACCACCTTGACATTTGCTGAATACAAAGTTTGACTTTTTTCCCTCTTTTACAAATAATTCTCAGGAGTGTGGAGGAAATGAGGGGGAAAGGTAGCATTTGAAAGTTAACCGGAATATAAAGGAAAATATGTTTTTCACTTATGAAAAGCAGCACCAATAATTATTCAATGAATTTGGAAATCAACTCCAGCAGAGAAGTATATGAGATTCCTGCTGCTATTGGTCATCTGAGAAACAATGATTTATTGCTGTTTGGTATATGCTTACTTATGTGAATACAATTTTCCACTGTGGAATTAAAATAAAATAAGCATTCCAACTGCTTGCAAGGTTTCTTCAAAGAGACGAAGAGAAACAAATTGGGCACTAATGAGTGCGTTTTAGCAAAGCTGATTCACTCTGCAACTGTGAAGTGTACAACAAGCAGAAAAAAATATATATGCAGTGGGGTTGCCTTAACCAGTTTTTATTTTTTTCCAGTATAGAGTAGAAATGATCAAGGCTATATCTATGGAAATGATAATTTAGAGCGACATTAGAAACCATTGCTTTTCAATCTTTCACTGCTTCATGCTGAAAAACTCGCTTGCTGGTAATTCAGATGTAAATATGATGAATTCATGTTGATGACGAGTTGTTCTATGGGCATAAACCACTCACAGTGCTTTCCCAAACTGGGAATCTCTCATAAAAACTTACATGGAGGCAAGTGAATAATTGAACAGGGGTAAGAGTTTATTTCCAGGGAAGGTTTTTATTGCATTAGAGTTTAACTCCTATATGTTTTCTCTTATCTTGGCCATTATTTTCCCCAAGTGTAGACATACACTTAAAATTCCAGTTTACAGAAAGCATTGAAACTTCCTTTTATATAAAGAAAAAATATCTCAGAATCATAAGTTAACTGTAATGTGGTGATGATTCTCATTTTAAATACATAAATGATTAAAATTCTTATTTTACTCATGACATAGTGGTGAAAATATTATTTGCAGGATTCTGTATGAACAGAGAATGTCCTTTTAGAAATGGTAGGTGGTAGGAAAAATTAGTTTATCTTGTCATTTCTAAACTATGATAAATATACACACGGATAGATAAATTGATAAATGTGCATAGAGATAGAAGCGTATAGGTAAGTATATATATATATAGGTAAGTATATATATATATATATATATATACATTTCAAGATTGAATATAGTCTGTTTTGTAGAAAACACTAGCTAAGCAAGAAGAGAGAAGAGATGTGACAATGTAATTCAAAACAATTATTTTAAATTTCTTTCCGCCTGGTTTAAACTTTTCCTGAATCTTGGGTTTATTAGGATGTAGTCCTCATTTCTAAAGTAATTTTCTTCACTTTCCATCAAATATTTTTAATACTTTTCTCCCTTATTTTTCTGAATACTTGGGATACACTTTTGCCCCGGGTTAACCATTCAAAGAAATTTTCCCACTTTCTTTGCCATCAAGTTAAATATGGGGAACCAACCTAAGGTATTTTATTCTTCTGGATGATATTAACCACACAGTTTATCATTTGCTTCCATCTGTGATGGTTCAGATAAAAAGAAATCAGCAATTGTGTCAATGACCTTGAATCTCAATGTTATGTCCTCACTAGGAAGATTTCACAGGAGTAGTATGGCTAAAGGCTAACCGTAAAGATCCATAGTGCATCTGTTTTATACTTAAAGGTTTAACTCCCTTCTTTATATAAGATTTTAGGTTGTGGACTTCTCAAATAAAAGATGAGAAGATGACCAGCCATCCAATTAGATATTTTCCATCATAAAAATTCTTAAACTTTTCAGGTTCCAGAAAGCGAATGGCTTGCACAGAAACAACAGAGATACGAGATGGCAATAGATTACGTATTTCTAGTTGCTATCACCAGTACCCTTGAAAATTGTGGACCAAATTATCTGCTAGGTGCTGTTTGGCTCTGACAATTGTAAGCAAAATGAATGATTTTGGACTGGAAATAGTTTTATGAGAAGAAACTTTTTGAGACCTGTCACGGGTAGAGTTTACGGATATGTTATTAATAGGGAAAATGTCCATTTTTAAAACCCCTAAAGCCCAGACCTGTTTTGGGATTCTGTTTGTTTGTTTTGATTTTTGCTGCTAGGACAGCCCCATGGGGCCACTTAATAGGCTGCACCACCTCCCATTCTCTCTGGTCCTTCTCCTTGTGATGGCACTTCCAGCAGAGAACAGCTAAAATTAACAGACAGGAAACCAGACCCCCTGCCATCTCCAGAGGCCCAAATGCCAGAAATCTCAGAGAAAATTGTCAAAAATTTCAAATATTAAGGGAGAGGAGGAGAGTACAAAATAAACTAATGAATGGCCCAGGCTGGAGAACCAAGGGAACATTTAAGAAAAACCTAAATAAATGCCTCCATCTGTTGAATGCTTACTGTGGACGGAACAGTTTTCTGTTCATTGTTTAATTTAATCTCTGCCGTATGATGAGCATAATATTGGCCATTTTACAGAAAACAAAATTGTAGTTTAGAGAAGTTAAATGGCAGAGGCAAGATTCCAGCTTGGTAGTTTTCTATATACATCATTATTATTTTTGATGTAAATAACATCATGTTAATTTCCATTCCATAAAAAAAAAAAAAAGACAAAAAAAGGTGCTCCAATGGTTCCTTTTCAATGTCAGAAAAAATCAAACTCCTCATATAGCAAGGCCCTTGATGCCCCGACCCCTCTCTCATCTCTCTTGTCCTCCAGCTCAGCCACATAAGACAGGATGGAGATTCCCTTTCCATCTACCAACACTCCGTGTTCATTTTTCATGACATGTGGACATGCTGTTTTCTCCCAGGTTTCCACATGGCTGTCTCTCAGCTCGGCTGATGCATCTGCAGAGAGAATTTCCCCGACCTTCCTGAAGAAACTCTCCACTGCTCTCCTTGCATGTTATATTTTAATTTCTAGTCCTCTGTCCCCACTGGGGATTTTGTCTTGTTCATTTCCAGGCTCTTCCCCAGTCCCTAGAATTAAATTCCTTGAACACAGGGACCGGTAGCACCTGTAGCAGAGCCTGACACAAAGGAGATGTGCCCAAGTAATACTGGATGGATTAATTTAGTCCTCACAACAATCTTTTGAAAAACATAGAGGCAAGCTTACAAATGAATTCTCTACTACTCAAACCACAGAGCTTGCTTCACGGAGAGGAACAATTAAAACAAACCCGGAGGCAAAATCATGACCACTTTGCTATAAACTGATGCTAGACCCTCATCCCTGCCAGAAGTTGTCTTAATGAGCGGCATTGATTTTGAAGGGAAAATGGCTCATTGCAAAGCAGGTAGAGCTGTAAGAAAGCTTTAAAAGATATTTATATCATAGGATTCCATTCAAAAATTCCATTTATAGATTTGCCAGGAGAGAGAAGAAAAATATACATGTCTGTAAAAATACTTTGTGGGAATGCAGAAAGTGATGGGTTTAACACTTAGAGAGCATTAGGACATTGCTGATGAAGAGAGCCCTTAATTTTAATAGTGATGGAATGTGCTCTCAGTGAATCACCAGGAACCTACGAAGCTCAAAGGGACAAAACATGAAAACTACCTTGTGTGAGGCCCTGACCACTCTTAAGAGAGAGAAGAAATATCTTTTTCTCTATGCACTGTGCTCAGCTTCGATCGAACAATTATTCAAGGTGGATCTCATTTATAAAAGCAACCAGGGATACAGAAAATGCTTTTGTTTTTCATTATTCAGTTTTACACTAAAACAAGGCTACTCAATTTTGAGATAAGATCAAATACATCCTTCAAGCATTCTATATGACACACCAGAAAAGCATTCCAGGCAAATTAATCATTTTTCTCTTTTGCAAAAGCACATGTGAAATTTCAAATTCTTTTTACCCCAATTTCAAAACTTCTTTGAAGCTGTGAAATTCGGATAAGCATATATAATATTAAAAAGGATAGGAGAAGCTCACAGCTCTTTCCACCAGCACATTCGAGATGTGCAACAAATAAGTGGTACTGAATATTAACACATTTGAAGACCAAAACGTTATTAAAAAAAAAAAAAGAGGTAAGAGCACTCTTTTAAGAATTTCAATAACCTGTAAAAGTTTGCAAAAAATGTATGTTACTAAACTTAAATTGATTGCACCTCGCTAAAGGATAGAGTTACTCAGGCACTTAAACCTTATTGCTTTAGAAGCAGTTGGATCTGTTTCCTACTAATCATTTCAATGTAGCTATAATAGAAAGAGTAATTACTTTTTAAAAAATAGAAACCTCACAATCTAATGGGGAGATAGCATTATCTCTATTTCTATACTATCTTGTCTTCTGCAGGAAGAAAGTATTTACTACAAATTGAGATATTAAAAGACTTGCAAAGATTAATAGCAACAGAATAAACAAGAACCCCAGGGAAAATTTTGAATTAGTGAATGTGAAAGGAAAAATACAGTGAAATACCAGGTAATGAAACCAGGATTCGTTATCATCGGCTTCTCTTTTTTCTCGCTTTCTGCTCTTTTTTTTTTCCTTTCTGTTTTTATCTCCTTTTTTCACCTGCCTCTCTTCTTTCCTTCTTTATTTCATTCTTTCTTTTTTCTCCATAATAAAAACTGAACACATGACCACATCCTGACCAATGTCACTCTCTCACTGCTCTGGTGATGCTCCCAGTGTTTTCCAGCTGGGAAATCACAACTAGAACACATCTGTCCTTGTGGTTTTTATTCTAGGAACTTGAAAGGACAAGCTATTTATGTGACTCATGGAGCTTTTTGTAGTGAAAATAATGTTTGAGATGATCAATTATGTATCAAAATAAATCTACGACATATGCTATTTTGGTTTTTTTCTCCTTCTTTTTCTATAATTCAACTGCCAGCTAACTCTCCAAATTCTTGAGAAATATCTGCTGAAAAACTCTAAAAGTAAGCACTTACAGGTATGATGAACAAATAGCTCCCATTCTATTGACAACTACCCATGTTTTGATAAAGTTAACAGATTGGTTCAGTTAGACATCAAATTACTGAAGCACAAAATGGATCCTAATCATGCTAATGCATTTAAGACAGAAACTGTAAAATAAAAGTATTACCAAAAAAGCTTAAATCTAGATTTTTAAAATTTTTTAAATTCCAGGCTCAAGGGATCCTCCTACCGCAGCCTTCCAAGTAGCTGGGACTACAAGTATGTGCCACAGAGCCCACCATGGTATTTTTTAATAGAACACTTTAAATATTTTTTAAACAATTATTATTGTGACTAGAAATACATACATTTGAAATGCACATATAAAATTTTACAGCGCTATTTTATAGGGTATGGCTAATAGTAGAATTGAAGAAAAATATATGATTAAAAAACTTACACACTCAGGTTAATCAGAATTTCAAGAGAGACTGACAATGGGGTATTCCTCAGATGCTCAGTGTCTAGGGTCAGTGTCAGAACCAAGGGAATCCTAATTTTCAAGTTCATGTTGCAGCCCATCCCATGCCTAACAACAGTGGGAAGAGCAGAGAAAGCAAAGACAAAGCTGTTATTGCCCAGGTAAGAAGGGCTTTCAAAGGTGTTGGGTAGTGAGGCTAGGGGAAGGCAGGCTGCCTCACCTCGGCTACTCCACGCTTTCTCTGTTCCTCACAATATGAAAAGTAGAGCGTTAAGATGGGAAGTCCATATGTGAGCAGTGTTACTTCTTATGTACTATATAAATAGTTGGTTAATTAGCAGTATAACTATAAATAGTAATGCTGCCAGTCTCCTCAGACAAAAAAAAAAAAAAAAAAAAAAAGAGTTTGGAAGTCCAGTAAAAAGAAATAGAAAAGGAATGTAACATGCACAAAAAGATCCATAAAATATTTCCAGTCCCTTCAATTAACCCTCTTGTGTATAGCAGGGTTTCTAAAACTCATACTATCTTTAATGACAATAAATATAATGCTAAAGACAGAACTGCTCACAGTAGTTACAGGTGACTGAGCACGCACTAAGAATCAGGCATACTTCTAAGTAGTTAACAGGGATTATCTCCCTTAATCTTTGCAATTGCCCTATGAACTAGGTATCATTATCTTTTTTATCATCATCATCATCTTTTTTTTTTTTTTTTTGCAGTTTTTTTGGCTGGAGCTGGGTTTGAACCCGTCACCTCTGGTATATGGGGCTGGCGCCCTACTCCTTGAGCCACAGGTACCGCCCATCATCATCTTTTTTTATAGCCAAGGAAACAAAGACACAGAAAGGTTAAATAATTCCCCCTCAATTCATATAATTATTAAGTTGTAGAATTAAGGACTAAGAGGATATTACACCTAGTACTTTGACTGATATCTACATGAAAAGAACAACTTCGCAATCTAAAAGCAGCTAAGAGAAAATACAAGAACCCACATCAAACACCAAACGCTGTATGTTATGAACAGGTTACAATTTAGGAATGGGAGCATGTGTGAGATGAGTGCCTGTCACATAGTGAGCTCCCAGTGAGTGCTACCTGCTTGTTATCACGAAGCCATTTAGTCTAAGGGCGATCAGGGGCTGGATTATCTCCACTACTCATAGATGAAGGTGCCAAGAGGTCAAGACACTTGTTGACCCCAGAGCTCAAACTCTTATCGACATGCTCTCCTGCTTCCCAAAAGACCAATTCACATTTTTCTTTTAGTTTATTGGATTATTGCCTTTGATAGCCCAGCTTGTTTTATCAGTCACCAGAATTACAGTTTTATGCTACCTTCATCTGTCTTGGGAGGAGTTAAGTGGTATTTAGAAATAACTCACAGATACTTGGAACTCTCATATTTACATTTTCAACACTTACAAATAAATTTTTCAAACTGCAGAGCAGGTGCTATCACCAAACATATAAAGCCATCCGTATTCCACTTGGACATTAACATGAAATTGCACTGTGCAAAACCTTATGATAACTACATTTCATTGGCAAATATTTATTGCATTTCTGATATACTTATAATAAAACAGCTTAATCCATCATTTCAACTAGATATGAATGCATGATTTTTTCTGTAGATTATGATGCTTCTTTTATGAAACATTATAACTTGTAGAGCTAAGAGTCTGAAGTAAAAAAAAAAAAGGGAGAAAACCTGCAAGAATAATATTTTCAATAATTTTGGGATAAGTAATATGCTAACAAGTGCACAAACCTTCATGCTTCAAGCTGAACAGAAGCTTTCTTTATAACATAAAATACCAATTTCATATAATCAAAACACGACTTCCACAAAACAAAACAAGATGTAATTTCACATATCTGGGGGGAATATTAAGAGCCTTTAAAAGATTTCTACTTTAATTGTGCTGAGAGGTGAAGCGTTCTTCAAGCACTTCTCTGTAATAACCACCTAGATACAATTCTGATCATAACAATTAAAAATAAAAATGATGAGATTTCAGCAAAATTATTATACCTCTAAATATTGGAAAACATTTAACAACCTTAGTTTTATTATAAAACATAAGTCTGAGCAGAATTTCTTCAAAAATTATAACAAGGTGGCTGTTTTCTACCATTGAGTATCATGATTCATTAAGACAAATACTAGTCAGGCCAAGCTTTGAAGGTGCTCACAATTTCTACCTGTGCACATGGAATAGGAAGGGTGGGGCATTGGAATATATGGATATGTAACTCAAGTGATACTGCAAAATGGAACTGATTTATTCTGCCGAGGGAGGAGAGCAGGAAGAACTACAAAGAGAACAAAAGAGTTGTCCAGGTCCTTGAAGGGCATGGGGGTGCATATTAGATCAACAAATTCAAGAGTACAGGAAAAGAAAAACGAAATTAACCAAGATAGAAAAGTATTGGATTTGCTGGCCACTGGCAGGGTATTTCTGCTGGGATATAGGCAGAGAGGCAGATTTTTAAAAGAAATATTTCCAGCTTGACAACTTATAGCCCCACTTAGGATTTATACTAAAGAGATAATCTGCAGCACTGCAGAGAGACGTGGGATTTGGGACAGCTAACACTATCACAGGACAGTTCAGATTTGGGAGGAGTTTTCACCATGGTAGATGGTCTCTAGCGAGAAGAAAGGCACTAATGGACATCCCACATGAGAGCCATAATGTAGTTACCTGTGAATTTCAGAACACTTCAAGTCAAGCTTCACCTACGGCTGAAGGCAAATGAAAATGGTTTTGGAATTGCCAACGTAAAACAAAATACATCATAGAGGTAGAAGCATCTGTTTGTGCAACACTTCAAACCTGAGCTGTTGTTCCCGATCGTGGGAAGGAGTCAGTGGCAAAGCAGAGCAAGCGTTTAGGACAGTTATTAAAAGAGGAATTATTTGCTTCATGATATTTCAAGGAGGCCTTTTTAACTTCAGGCACATCAATCCTTCAATGTCTCTTTCCTTAATTTGCATAAACATCATAATTGACAGCTTGTTATCAGTTCATTAAGAACACTAAAACCTTGTGATAAACAACAGCCTGCCATCAGCACAGTGGACACAATATCTGGCCATGCATTTCATCTACCTCAGAAATCAACCCAGCTTACCAAAAGTGAGTCCAAAAGGTGGCTTTTGCTAATCGATATTCTCACACAGACAAGTACTGAAACCTGGTGCTGCAGAACACTCATTAAGTTCTGATTAGCGGTTAATCTGTGGCTCTCAGTGAGCTGACTTTGCTGAGTAAACATACCCATGACCCCCCAAAATGCTAAAATAAGTTTATTTAAATAATTGCAACTGTTAGGAACACCCATAAATGGTACAAAGAAAAATGAAGAAAATAAAAGAGAATGGCTGACACTAATGATCTGTATATGTTTGTGCATTGCTAAAAAAAAATTACAAGTAAAAATAAAGGTAGCATATCCAGATGCAGTGTAGCTTTTTCTTCTTAGTGGTCTGAGATGGAACATTTTCATGATTGCAGTTGGAAATATTCTATCCAGTAGTTAACGCTGCACAAGACAGAAAGAAATCTATTTGTGTTTTCTTGGTAAAAGAGTATCATAAAACTACTGCGTCTTGTCTTCCTTATCTTTGGATGAAAGCCTGATTATAAACTCATTTCAGCTGAACAAATCTTTCTGGCCTTCCTGCTGAGCTGGGCATTTAAACTTTAAAGCAGAGAAGTCTTCATTTTCTGCATCCTGACAATGTGCTCCTTGCAACTCTGACATCAGGATTCATGCAGATACATTGGGATTTATGGGGACATCTTCTGTGAAAGCATTAAGACACTTGACTTTCTACACTTTTCTTGGAATTGGGAATGAAATAAACCATTGCTGCCAGTAGTATACACCCTAGTAATTTCTATTTCTCTCCATCTGGAATTGTTTTCTGACAAGGAAGAGAAAGGCGGAATAAACATAGAACCGTTCTAGAGAACACTACGATATGGACAGAAAGGCTGCCTGATAAATTATTGCTGCAAAGCTCTTTTGCAATGTAAGATATTAAGAGTTGGAAATCCCTTGAAATGTTAGGTCTCTATCTTTCCATCTATTACATCTAGGCCACTGAAGTTCCTAAAGACTCACAGCTTAAGTTGTGGCTATGTTGATTTGCTTGAATAAATATAGTTCCTGGGATGCTAACTGAGAAAATGAGAAATTACTGTATATTTTGGATTTGTAAGTATTTTCAACATTATGAAATTGCTAGCCATAAATGTATTTTTTTGAGTAAGATATTAGGTTACATCCAATTGGAACTGAATAATTGTTTTATTAGTCAAACTACCATCACCATTATTACAAATGCCAAACAAATATGTTGTTAACTTACAAAAGTCACGAGCATATCCTATTAATGGAGAGGGTGAGAATAACATTTTTTTTTTCAATCTCTATAATTTTATTTTATTTTTATGTTTTTTTTGTATTTGTATATATATTTTTTTATTGTTAAATCATAGCTGTGTACATTTGTGCAATCAAGGGGTACAATGTGCTGGTTTCATATACAATCTGAAATATTCTCATCAAACTGTTCAACATAGCCATCATGGCATTTTCTTATTATATGTAGACATTTGTATTC
>CAUYPK010124669.1:0-21090 GCA_963574355.1 Loris lydekkerianus | reverse complement strand
ATTTTTATATTTTTTTTTTTTTTTTTTTTTTTTTTTTTACAGTTTTTTGGCCAGGGCTGGGTTTGAACCCTCCACCTTCTGGTATACGGGGCTGGTGCCCTACTCCTTTGAGCCACAGGCACCGCCCAGCCTGGCTAATTTTTGTTGTTGTTGTTGCAGAGTAGCAATTTTTGATGTGTAAAGCTACATTATGGGTAGTATACAGTTTGTGCCACTAAGGTCAATTTGTCTTTTAATCTGATAGTATGAGTTGTCATTTATCTTTGAAATTTTAGTTGTTTTATGAATATTCAAACCATGTTCTGTTCTTTGTTGGAAAAATGTTTGTTATAAATTGTTAAGTGCAAATCCTAACTTAAGGGCAAAAAAACAATTATATCTTTGTTTAATATAATGGGTAAATGAAGTAATAGGACCTTCTGTCCTAAATATCAACTTCAATTGTATCCATTAAAATACGTCAAGGCTCTTCATTTCTAGTGTGTAAGCTGAGAATAGTTTTTACTTTCCTGGGAACAACGGTAACAGAAATCATAAAGAAATAAAGGTACTGGTTCCGTACCTATAGCTCAAGAGGCTAGGGCACCAGCCACATACACTGGAGCTGGCGGGTTTGAGTCCAGCCTGGGCCTGCCAAACAACAATGACAACTACAACCAAAAAATAGCCGGGTGTTGTGGTGTGGGTACTTGTGGTCCCAGCTACTTCGGAGGCTGAGGCAAGAGAATTGTTTAAGCCCAGGAGTTGGAGGTTTCTGTGAGCTGTGATGCCATGGCACTCTACCCAGAGCAATAGCTTGAGGCTCTGTCTCAGGAAAAAAATTAAAAAATAAAAATAAAAAGTAAAGAAACAGATGTACTGTAAATTGTGAAAAATAAGCAAGTCAGACCATGTCAATAATAATAGCAATAGTAAAAATAATTCATTGTACCTACTGTGCTTACTTATGCACGTGACATTCTCAAGGAACAAATGACAAATTCTTTGTCAAAATTTCGGTGGGGGGAATAGGGCTATTTACTAAGAAAATCTAATTTTGTGCAAATTATATCAGCAAAAACTTTATCCAGTATATCAGTAAAAATTAGCTAAAAATATATAACATTTTTATAGCTTTAAAATTAATTATGGTTCAGAACTAATTTGAATATTATGACTTTTAGGACTCTGGTTAATAGACTTGATTATTTAAGATAAGAGATAATATAATTTTATTTCCTCAAAATTTTAATAGAGGAAACTTTAATGAAAGCTTCTATGATACGTTCTCTTCTGATAGAAGTGTATTGATCTTTAGTAATGTTTTTCTTAATTTAGTTTTTAATACCTGTCTTCCTGGATTTGCTGTATGCAATTTCCTTCCTTCCCTTCTTTCCCCTGCCCTGCCCTTATCCCTTTTCTTTTTTTCTTTCTTTCCCCTATTCCTTCTTCTTCTCTCTTTCATTTCTTTCTTTCTTTTTATGTTTTTATTATACAATGTCTCCCTCCTTCTGTTGCCCAGGCTGGAGTGCAGTGGCACTAACTTAGCTCATACTATCCTCAAACTCTTGGGCTCAAGCAATCTTCCTGCCTCAGTCTCTTGAGTAGCAGGACTTTAGCAAAGGCAACCATGCCTGGCTAACTTTTAAAAATTAGTTTTGGTAGAGACAGGATCTTGATATGTTGCCCAGGCTGGTCTTGAATTCCTGGCATTAAACAAACCTCCTAAAGTGCTGAGATTACAGGTATGGGCTACTGTGCAATATTCTTAACCACGTCACAGTCTCTTAGAATTTTAATTGTCAGGGACAGAGCTCTAATTACTTTTTCTAAATTCCTTAATTTTTTTTTTCTTTTATTGAGTCATATACACATAGATCATGAATACATTGGGGTACAGTGTGTTGATTTTTTTTACACAGTTTGGAGTGCTTACATCAAACTAATTAATACAGCTTTCGCCTCATTTACTTGATTATTGTGTTAAGACATTTATGTTCTATACTTGATAGATTTGACTTGTACCCTTGCAATATGCTCCATAGGTGTGGTCCTACCGTTTACCCTCCCTCTATCAAACCTCCGCCCTAAATGCCTTAATATTAATGACCACTTTTTGTGGTTATTTTATAAGTTGGTTTCTCTTTACCACAGTTTATTCTGTTTAGGTGTCACACATGTTTTAAGAGCTTATATCTGAAACACATTTATGTGTTATGAGTAGTTTGGGGGCTATTATTTCACATAACTTAAATAGACATCTTCCATTATTCTAAAACTTCAGTTTATGCACTTTTGAAAAATGCAGACTTAATTCTGCTTTATTAAATAGGATCGAATACATGGTAGATCACTGATTTCCAAGGAAAGTTCTATTTAAAAATTTCAATTCCTAAAATAAAAATAAGAGATTTTTGGGCTAAGAAGCAGTACTTCATTGCAAATTCCTTTTTTCTTTTTTTTTTTTTTTTTTGAGATAGAGTCTCATTCTGTTGCCCAGGCTAGAGTGCATCAGCTTAGCTCATGCCAACCTCAAACTCCTGGCTCAAGCAATTCTGCCTCAGCCTCTTGAGTACCTGGGGACTACAGTGCCTGCCACAATGCCTAATTTTTTCTATTTTTCGTAGAGACAGGTTCTCACTCTTGCTTAGTCTGGTCTTGAACTCGTGAGCTCATGGATCCTCCTGCATGGGCCTCCCAAAGTACAAGGATTACACGCATGAGACACTGCTCCCAGCCTGAGTTTTTTAGTACTACGACTTAGGTCTCCTGTAGAGGTGACAAAAATAGGAGTTTTCTTTTCATGTTAAGTTTTAAAAACCTGGTCTACACCCATACCACCCTGAACATGCCTGATCTCATCTGAAAACTAACAAACTTGGTTCAAGTTTAGATTTTGTGTTAACTTTTTAGGGGAAGATGGTTTAATAAAATGCAGGAAGTATGCAAAGAGAGACTCTTAAGTAACCTTTGCCATTCAAGCTAGGAAAATTAAGAGAAATGATTTGTGTTATCATTTAAGTTTTTTTAACTTTTATAAGTTTCTCATTAACTGCTTCAAAGCACTAGACAGATAAAATTCAAGGCCCCAAACTGTAAAAAACCTCCCATATATTAAAGTCCATACTTGAGCCTTGAGTCTTAGAAATCGTGATGAATTCTGTCCCATGCATTTTTAAATTTTCTGTTCAAGCTGTGTCTTCCTGAATAAGCAGCCTGTCTAGAATAGTGATTCTCAACCTTGGCAGTACTTTAAATTACTCAAAGTACCCTGTCTCAATCAGTCTGCATTAAATGGGCAAGTGGAGCCAGATACATGAAGTGTTAAAGGTATCCCAGTTAATTCTGATGTGCCATCATGTTTGAGAATGATTGGTCTAGAATTTTTTTTTTTTTTGGTGGTTTTTGTTTGTTTCCAATTTCTAGCTTTGAAATGCCCTTAGTAAAAGGACCAGTTAGTCTGTAATTGGTTTGTTTTTACTATTAAAAGAACTATAAAAACATGTTAGTGAAAATTGCCAAAACCGTCTTTAGAGGGAGTACATATTTTTTCCTCAAAACCAAATTGCTTACTTTTTATCAACAAAACATGGTTTGAATGATCAGCTTGGGAAAATAATTTAATATCTCTGTCCTGCTTTCTTTTCTATAAAATAAGGAAGAAGAACCAGGTAGTGATTTTAATCACATTTCTTTACCTTGTCTTCTATAACGAAAATGTGATATGTCTTTCTAATTTCAGAATCTTTTTTTTGAGACAGAGTCTCATTATGTCACCCTTGGTAGAGTGCCGTGGCGTCACAGCTCACAGCAACCTCCAACTCTTGGGTTTAAGCGATTCGCTTGCCTCAGCCTCCCAAGCAGCTGGGATTGCTGGTGCCCGCCACAACACCCGGCTATTTTTTGACCCAGGCTGGGTTTGAACCCACCAGCTTCAGTGTATGTGGCTGGCGCCTTAACCAGTGTGCTACAGGCACCGAGTCTAATTTCAGAATCTTTGGTAATTACTTCTGCTAAATATGGTAGCATATTCTGTTTTTGGATTATTATGTTCCTATTAAACTTTTTGAGTTTTAGTGTAAATTGGCTTAGTGGTAATATTTGGTATTTCTGGAGCATCTATGGCAACGCTTTGATAGGTATTAAATAAACCATTTAATTAAATCTCTTAACTCTTTAATTAAATCTCTTTTTAATTTTATTGTTAAAATTTTTTGATACAGTTTTAAATAAGAACTTTGTAATCAAAGTTTAATACAGAGGTTTTTTTTGAGATCTGAATTAGAGCATATCATTGTTAACTTAGCATATATATGTGTATGTGTTAATACGCATTTGTTTAGTGATTTATATATATTATCCAGTTCATTCTTCTTAAGGTAGGTGTGCATGTTATCGCAGTTTCTCAGAGAAATTAGTTCACAATGTATATGTTATTGCTATTCTCAATTTAATTGATGTTTGCTAGATCTTATAGAGAGTCTTCACTAGTCAAAATATGTATGTTTGCCTTTTTACTCCAAAGGCCAGGAACTCATAAACAGATATATGCAGTCTTAGTTTCTTATGTTCTTGTAAAATAGACTACATAATATTATAAGAAGCAAAATGCTAAGTAATAGGTTATTCATCTGTTTATAATCTATAAAACTTATGAGATATATATATTAGATGGTTTTGATTTTTAATTAAAATTCTTTGATGCCCTTTGCTATTGTTTTCGTATTTTGAGGTATTAATTTTTATAATAATTCTGAGCTTTAGTGTCATATATCAGAAAACTAAGGTGATATCCTTTTTTTAGTAGAACACCAATGCAGTATATAAGTTTTGTTATGCTTAAGAGTTTATACTTTAGGATAATGTCATTTAGGTGTATATCTCAATAATTTTTATGTAGTTGTACATATATTATATGATCATATTAATGAAGTCTATTTCTGTTTGTTTTTTTGTTCAAAGCTGAAACTATTAATTTCTCCCTTGAATGTGAAGGCTTCCTGGATCTCTGTCTTCAATCTTTCCGTCTGTCTCCTTCTCCTCCTCTTCCATCTAACCCCCAACACTAAATAATACTTAGTTAAGTGACATTATAATGGTTCATGTCATTTTAAATACGTGAATTCTTTAAATTAAAGCATGTCATTGAGTGGCATTTAGCAATTTTAACAATGTCCAGCATCAAACATTTTAGGAGAGGAAAGAACAGTAACACATCCAGTGGAAACTGATGGCATTTCAGGAAGCAGAAGGTAATTATTAAAATTAGAATATTTTAAGTTTGAATAATATTTGGTGTTGACCAGCCTTGGTGCCCTGGAGCCTGAAAAAAAGAACACTCAAGTGGTTCGGGAAAGCTGGCTTGGAGAGATGGATCAAGGCAGTAACAACCAGTTTGGTTCTTTACCACACTGAGGTAGGGTTATGATTGGGAAGGATAGCAACGGAGTCAATTGTAGGATAAAGAAGAGAGACATATTAGCATCCTGACAGAGACATCTCTTTATATCTACTACTGCCAGTGTCAGATGCACGATATTTCTAAAGGTAAAGGAGATACTATAAAATCCATTTGTTGCTATATAGTTGAGCCTGCCAAAGAGCTTATAAGTAATTAGGTGGGATGTTTATTATAGTGTTTAGCAAGATAGCAGACCTGACCACGGAGATCAGATAGCTTCACTTTTAATAAAATACTGTGTTCCCTCAGATAAATGACATTCCTTTCTCTTATAGTAATTTCTTAGCTATTTTAATTAAGCCTCTTATGGCTATATTTATTGCTATGGTAAAAATTTCAGTATGATCAGAGCTGCATGTCAGAAACTTTATACCTCTGTTGTAATTTATGATTTAATAGTTTTTAAACTGTCACTTATTCGAACTCTTTACTATGAAGTAACACACTATATTCTTTTTTGCCTAAACATAATCTGAACTGAAATTTGTGAGTGGGTATTTATTCCATTACGGAAAAAGAAAATATCTTAAAAGCAGGTATCCCTTTAGAAATTTTGGCTAATTCAAAGAGGGCAAAAGTCTGTGACTGTAAGATATAAGAATTTCTTGATAATAAGAGGTTCGTATTAAAGGCATTCTCTTTAAATCACCACTTTATTTCTAATCTGGAAAAATTATAACTTGGTAGTTTTTTAAGCTAATATACATATTGAAATTTTTATTTATATACATTTGCAGAAATGTTCCCTAAATTTACTGGAGTAAAACAGAATGATTCTCCTTCTAAAGAAAATGTAAAGGTAAGTTAATTCTTTATTTGTACCTTCAAATTTAAAAAGTATGGATGTTATAATTTATCAATTAGAAGTGGCTTTCCTTGAAATTGTTATTTTATTTATTTATTTTTTGCATTTTTTGGCTGGGGCCAGATTTGAACCTGCCACCTCTAGTATATGGGGCCGGCACCCTACTCCTTTGAACCACAGGCACCGCCCTGTTTTTTATTTTATTTACATGAAAAAGTTACCTTTTCTTTTGAGACAGAGTCTCACTTTGTCCCCTTTGGTAGACAGGTGACACCTACCACAACACCTGGCTATTTTTTGGTTGTAGTTGTCACTGTTGTTTGGCAAGCCCATGCTGGATTCAAACCTGCCAGCTCTGGTGTATGTGGCTTTAGGATAATGTCATTTAGGTGTATATTTGAATAATTTTAAGGTCAGGAGCTATAGGCACCGAGCCACACCTGGCTATTTTTGTTGTTGTCATTGTTGTTTTAGCTGGCCCAGGCTGGGTTCGAGCCCACCAGCCTGGGTGTATGTGGCCAGTGCCCTATCCACTGAGCTAAGAGCACCACCCTATTTAGTTTCATTTTTCTAATAAAATAAGTCAAATAGGGCTGGGCACTGTGGCTCATGGCTGTAATCTTAGCACTCTGAGAGACCAAGGCAGGTTGACTGCCTGAGTTCACAGGTTCAAGACCCGTCTCTAAAAATAGCTAGGTGTTGTGGCGGGTGCCTGTAGTCCCAGCTACTTGGGAGGTGGAGACAAAAGAATTGCTTGAGTCCCAGAGTTTGAGGTTGTTGCAAGCTGTGACACCATGGCACTCAACACCAGGGTGACAAAGTGAGACTCTGTCTCAAAAAAAAAAAAAAAAAAAAAAAAAAAAAATAAAATAGATACAAATTCTGGAAGCTTCAGTTTATCCCTGACAATCTGAATACAGAATCTTGATATTCCAAGTGTATACACAGAACTGTCTGTACAGAAAAGGGAAATTTATCAAAATGGTAGTAGGAGAATGGTACCTAGGGTTTCTGTTGATAAAGGTTATAATTGCCAGCTATCAATTTTAGCAATTTCAAATTTGGCTAACAGTTGACATGCTTTGAAAAGGATTGAAGTAATTTTATTTTTTTTTCCTAATTTAGGCTGTCATCCGTACATAAAATTTGTTCCTTTGTACCCATTCCAAATACATTCATGTGACTTGCACAGGAAAATAAAATAAGCCAGGCACAGTGACTCATGCCTGTAATCCTAGCACTCTGGCTGGCTGAGGCAGGAAGATTGCTTAAGGTCAGGAGTTTAAGACCAGCTTGAGCAAATTGAGACCCTATTTTTGCTAAAAATAGAAAAATTAACTTAGTGTGGTGGTGTACACTTGTAGTCCCAACTACTCAGGAGGCTGAAACAGGAATATGGCTTGAAACCAGGAGTTTGAGTTTGCTAGGAGCTAGGCTGAGCCATAGCACTCTATCCTAGGTGATAGAGTGGGCTCAGTTTCAAAAACAAGAAACAAACAAAAATATGGAAATATAGTAAATTATTGAACACTGTAGTAGGGAAATACAACAAATAATACTATCTTTAAAGAGCTCTAAATTTTATTTTTCCTAATTCAGGCTGTCATGCTTACATAAAATTAGGATATAATCATACGGGTAAGAGATTATATGTTTAGTATTATCCCAATCTGTATGAATGTATATTTTTAGAAAATGGAAGAAGAAGGGACAAGGTTCATAGATGAGATAATGCTTAAAATGAGTTTATTCGTTTACTTATTTGTTTGACAAGGTCTTTATTGCCTGGGCTAGAATACAATGGTATCATCATAGCTCACTGCAACCTCAAACTCCTTGGTTCAAACCATCCTTCTGCCTCAGCCTCCCAAGTACCTGGAACTATAGGCACACATCAGGACACCCAGCTAAATTTTACATTTTTTTTTTTTTATAGAAATGGGGTCTAGCTGCATTGCCCTGGCTGGTCTTGAACTCCTGGACTGAAGCAATCTTTACATCTCAGCCTCCTAAAGTGCTAGGATTATAGGTGCGAGTTACTTACTACTTCTGGCCATCAAATGAGTTTTAAAGAACAGGGGAAGAGGCTCGGCGCCTGTAACTCAAGTTGCTAGGGCGCTGGCCACATACACTGGAGCTGATGGGTTGGAATCCAGCCCAGGTTGCCAAACAACAAGGATAACTACAACCAAAAAATAGCCGGGCATTGTGGTGGGCACCTGTAATCCCAGCTACTTGGGAGGCTGAGGCAAGAGAATCGTTTAAGCCCAGAAGTTGGAGGTTTCTGTGAGCTGTAACGCCACGGGACTCTACCAAGGGCTGCATCTTGAGACTGTCTTAAAAAAAAAAAAGGGGGGGGGGGAAGAAGGGGTTAGTATAGAGATTAGGGTAGTGGTTCTCAGCCTTCCTAATGCCACGACCCTTTAATACAGTTTCTCATGTTGTGGTGACCCCCAACCATAAAATTATTTTCATTGCTACTTCATAAATGTAATTTTGCTACTGTTATGAATCGTAATGTAAATATCTGATATGCAGGATGGTCTTAGGCAACCCCTGTGGAAGGGTCATTCGACCCCCAAAGGGGTTGCAACCCACAGGTTGAAAACTGCTGGATTAGGGGTTTATTTTTTTAAATAGGTAATAGCATGAAGAGAGGCAGAAAAAGCACAGAAGTTATATTCAGAGGTATGTGGAAACTGCAGGTGTTTGTAGGGATTAGATGGTTTGAGGTGTATGTTAATAATAGACAGCAGTGAACACCTAAGTGAAGTGTTAATGTTTAATTTGGTAGGCAGGAGTGAGCTCTCAAAGTGCTCTTTTTCCTGTTCCTTCTAAATAGGAAGAAAGGTCTGTCTTGCCAAAGGTCTAAGGGGAATCAAATTATGTAAATTTTATTTTCAAGTTATGAAAGAACTTCGGAAGCATTCTCCATATTTGGCACATAGAATGCCACCTTTATGGTCTGTTTGTGGCCAAAATTTTCCACTCACTAAGGAATAAAATGCCCATTTATAATAAAAGTTGGTACATATTAATCTAGAGGTTAATGCATAATAAATGCATATATTTCTGTAGCCCAGAAAGCTATTTTATTTGCTGGTTGAAACCTAAGCATTTGAATTTAAGCTTTGAGCTTGGGTCTACATTATTATTATGATAAACATTCTATAACATTTGTTGTATTCAAAATTTATTTAGAACTTATTGATAGTCTTGTGGATTACCTCCATGTAATTTAAATTTTCTACCTTATGTCTATAATTCACTGAGGAAAGAGGAGGCAAAGAAGTGAATTTGTCCCTAGATGGGGGGTTGGGGGTGTGTGCATGTGTGTGTGTCTGTGTGTGTGTATTTTTTTCCACATTGGACAGGTAATGTGCCAATGTCATAACAAGGTTTGAGGAGGCACATCTCTCACGGACATGCGAAAACGCAATCATCATGCTTGCAAACTATAAAAGTATCTCTAGATTTGATATAAAAGCTCAATTTTTATTTTTAGCAACCCCAGAAAGCTTTAAAAAATGGGTAGCACTGTCTAATAACATATGTAATCTATAAATCTATGTAAATCTATCACTTGTATTGATGACTAACTCTACTTCTTATACACTACATGCCAACTAAACTAATCTTCTTAAACTTCACATTCCTCCTGTAAGATGTGGATAATTATACCTCATAGGTGTTTATGACTTTGATACAATAGTATTCAAAGGTACCATTTAAGTACATTCTTGCCTCTTGTGTTTGTTTTCTTAGTTATACTTCTTGTGTCGTTAAAAGTCGGATTAAAAAAAAACTCTGATAACTTTATTTGACCTTGTCTTAGCAGGTGCAGTATTCTGTGCAAGACACAATCTCAGCTAAAACTACCGCACATCCCAGTCTAATACCACCAAATCACCCCCAGTCAGCATTTAATTATCAAGAATTAGAACATTTACAGACTGTGAAAAATGCTTCGCCTTTACAAATTCTGCCTCTCTCAGGTAAGAAATTAACAATTAAACAACTGTTACAAACTACTAAACCTCTATGTATAAGAAAATTCTCCAGTTATCTTAAATACCTGGGAAATACCAAACATTATATATAGTAACTAGTAAATTCCATGTTAGAAATAGTCACTGAAACATATTGTTAGAAATTATCTGCTTTATACCCATAAGCACTCCTTACATTTGAAAGAAAGAAAATTAATGTAATTTATTTCCACATAAATTGTATATTTTGGCATGTGAGCCGTATATTAAAAACCAAGAAAATCTGTTACTTGTCATAGTGCCTACTCCTAAAATCTACGAAAACTTGGAAACTCTGCTCTAACTTCCATGACATCTGTGTGGGTTAGAAAGGTAGGATGGAAACAAAAAAAAGGTAGGATGGAATAAGGAAAAGATATTTAGAGATTCTATAGGTGGAGAAATGAAGTTATATATGTCAGAAATAGTTTATCATTAAGGAAACTTGGGCTAAAAATACTTCCCTAGTGGTGGTTCCTAGTTATCAAAAACATCTCCTCAAACTGGTTAAACTTTAATATTTTTAGGTTCATTTGACTTTTGAGATATTTTGTGTTTGTCCTGTCAGAAGTGATGGTATTACCTGTCTCAATTTGGTTTTCCTAGTAGTGGGGGAGGGGGGGACATATATGGCACAAATGATCCTTCCATGATGCTGATGAGCTAGGGAGAGCCTAAGCCTGGAGACAATGTATTTAGGCCTCGCTTAGAGGCAGGTGTGAATATTCCTTGTCCATATCTCCTTTCCTGGTTTCCACTTCCTCTCAAGGGTAGAATTATCTCCTTAGCAAAGAAATTTCTAATCTGTTTTACTGCACCACAGATTAGGAGGAACAGAGAGGAGTATTGATGCTCCTTCGTTGCTTCCAGCATAAAATCTCCCTACCATTCTGTGTTTGGGTATTCCATTTTGTCTTTAACTCAAGTTGTTGTATCTCTTCATTGTGGGGAAGGGAATGGAGATTGAGAGAGACAATTTCTTCAGTCCACACTGGAGGGCATTTCAGAAAGAGAATAAATAAATATTCACAATATGGGCCACAGGAGAACCACTGAAGTTGACACCCAAGGGATCGTGACAACCTGGTCAACATACAGAGCTGGTCCACAGAAGGAACTAGGCCTGCTGTACTTATCTATGTGGTAGATGTCCAGTCTATGAGCATGGTGTCCGCCTGAGGTGGTCATTACAGGGAGGTGGAGGTTCTGCTGTATTTATATCCATCCTTTTCTAGGTATAGATTTTCACAGTACTTTGAGAATAGCTGAAGGTATGGTAGATAAGAGGTGATGAATTACCTTGAATACTAGTGCCAAATTTGGATCTCTTATTATGTATACAACAAGGAGCTTATAAGGTGCATAGAAAAATCATGCTTTTCTATGATTTTAATATTAGAAAGAGATGGCTTGGTGCCTGTGGCTCAAGCAGCTGGGACTAAGGTGCCAGCCACATACACCTGAGCTGGCAGGTTCAAATCCAGCCTGGGCCTGCCAAACAACAATGACGACTGCTACCAAAAAATAGCTGGGCTTTGTGGCAGGCACCTGTAGTCCCAGCTACTTGGGAGGTGGAGGCAGGAGAATCGCATGAGCCCAGAAGTTGGAGGTTGCTGTGAGCTTTGATGCCACAGCATTCTACCCACGGTGACAGCTTGAGGCTCTGTGTCAAAAAATATATATATGTAAATTATATATATATATATATATATATATATAATAAAAAATAATATATACCATATATACTCAGTATGTATTAGAAAGAGAATGCTGCTCATTATATAGAGGATGGATTAAGATAGGGATACCCTACTGTAGTTAGGACCAAGGAAGGAAGCTGAGTGCTATAGCCTAGAAAAGAAACTATCATGACCAAAACTAATGCAGTAAGTATAGAACGGATGTAAATATATTAGGTATTTTGTGCAAACTAATAGTTGTTATTACAATGAATAACCTACCAGGGAGGTTATCTAAAATACTTGGATTGAAAATAGGAAGCATGGCTTATTTTGGACATATTAGAGGCACTAGAAAATATCTAACTAGAAATATAAAACAAGAGAAATCTCTGGAACTAGCAGACTATAATGGGAATTGTGATTTAGCAATTATAGAAGCTACTTCAAGACATGAGATAACTAAATGATAGCCATGAAAATGTGCAGAGCAGGAAGAGGACATCTTAGGTGCAAAACTCTAGGAAACAAAACCTCTTCAATAAAAGTAGAAGAAATAAACAAGTTAAAAGAAGAGGTAATAGGCTCGGTGCCTGTAACTCAAGCAGCTAAGTCTCCAACCACATACACCAGAGCTGGCAGGTTCGAATCCAGCCTGGGCCCACCAAACAACAATGACAACTATAACCAAAAAATAGCCAGGTGTTGTGGGCACGTGTAGTCCCAGCTACTTGGGAGGCTGAGGCAAGAGAATCACTTGGTGTGAGTGTTTCTCCTAAGCCCAGGAGTTGGAGGTTGCTATGAGCTGTGATGCCCGGCACTCTACCCAGGGCAACAGCTTGAGGCTCTGTCTCAAAAAAAAAAAAAAAAAAAAAAAAGAAGTAATGAAAGATAGGAGGAAAAGGGAAAATGGTATAACAGAAGCCCAGGAAGATACATTTTTAGAAGGAAAGCATCAAGAGTATCACATACTACAGAGCTTTCAAACTAAGATGAGACATGGGGAGAGAGGATTAAGCTGGCAAAGTCAGAAGTTTCGCTTTTGCAAACCTTTGTTTTGCAAACAGTTATTATTGAGGCAGAAGCCAAATTGTTGTAAGTTGGTAAGTAATGGAATCTAAGTGTAGTCGATGTAAATCATTCTTGTAAGAAGTTTGTTGGAGGAAGATAGCTATGGCTCTAAGAGGAAGATAGGGTGTTTTTTCCTTTTTTTTTTTTTTTCTTTTTAGTGGCACCAGAAAGGTTGTTGAGTTTTTGAGTTGGAGAGATTTGAAGATGTTTGAAGATTATTTAGAAAAAGCCAAAGTAAGCAAAAGTTGCTGTTTTCACTAGAGAATGTTTGTAGAAGAGTGGTAGGGATAGCTTTGCCCTCGAAAAGGAATAATGACAATGAAAGATAATGGTAAGAATGCAGTGAAGGTGTTCTTTTATTCCTATTCTAAGAAAATATCCTCTCTATGAAAGTCAGGATTTTTTTTTTTTTTTTTTTTTATTGAGACAGTCTCATTATGTCATCCTGGGTAGAGTGCCCTGGCATCACAGCTCACAGCAACCTCAAACTCTTGGGTTCAAGCAATTCTCTTGCCTCAGCCTCCCAGGTAGCTGGGACTTTAGGCACCCACCACAATATCCAGCTATTTTTTAGAGAAGGGGTCTTGTTCTTGCTCAGGCTGGTCTCAAACTCCTGAGCTCAGGCAATCAACCTGCCTCAGCCTCCCAGAGTACTGGGATTACAAGTATGAGCCACTTCACCCAACTTGAAAGCCAGGATTTTAATACCTTGATCTTCACTAAGGACCAGTTAGTTACATTTCTTCAGTTTCTGTTTATATGATGCTGTGAGCATCCTAATGTATACAGAGAAGATTTAGATGATGCTAGAGCACTATTTTACTAGAGTCAGCAAGTTTTTCAGAACCAGAGTGCTTTGCACTTGTCAACTGTAGGTGGCACTATACCCAAGGGAAACTGTAAATATATTAAGCCATAAAATGCATAAAATAGTTTTCTTTTCTGAAGTTTAATCTCAGTGGAAATACCTTTTTGGTTAAACCTTGCCTTACATTTATTTATTTTTTTTTTTACTTATTTACTTATTTTTTGAGACAGTCTTGCTTTGTCACCCTGGGTAGAGTGCCATGGCATTATATCTCATGCCAACCTTAGTCTCTTGGGCTCAAGCAATCCTCTTCCCTCAGCATCCCAAGTAGCTGGGACTATATGGCCTGCCATGACACCCAGCTATTTTTACTTTTTTTTTTTAGACAGAGCCTCATGCTGTCGCCCTGGGTAGAGTGCCATGGTGTCACAGCTCACAGCAACCTCCAACTCCTGGGCTTAAGTGATTGATTCTCTTGCATCAGCTTCCTTAGTAGCTCGGACTACAGACTGCCAACCACAAAATGCCCGGCTATTTTTTGGTTGTAGTTGTCATTGTTTGGCCGCTCTGGTGTATGTGGCTGGTGCCTTAGCCACTTGAACTACAGGCGCCATCCTACTTTTTTTTTTTTTTTAGTAGAGATGGGGTCTTGCTCTTGCTCAAGTTGGTTTTGAACTCCTGAGCTCAAGTAGTCCACTTGCCTTGGCCTCCCAGAGTGCTGGGATTACAGGTGTGAGCCACCACACCTGGTCCTTACCTTAAATTTAAATGATGAAAGTGATAAATTTTTATGTTGAAGTTCTCTTCTTTCTGGAAAAATAGACAAAATGTTAGAGTACATAAATGACTTATGTAATTGAAATTTGTGTTACTGGTTTTCATCATTCCCCCCTCCCATAATGTCCACATGAAATAGAAGATGTTTAATTTTTTAACTTGTAAGTTAAAGATTTTAGTCACAGAAGATTACTAACCTCAGCCTTATAACTTCCCTTTCTCCTTCTCATAAAAATTACTGAATTAAAAAAAAACAACAACACTGAATTATATTGAGTTTTTCTTATAAAACCCAAATATTTATGCTGTCACCTCAATATGAATTCACAATGGAAAATAAAAAGGTAAATCAAGGAGTTTTCTCTCTCAGGAGAAATAAAGAACTAGTACCTAGAGGAAAAATATTCCCTAAAGCCTAAAGGAGCAGAAGTTTTATTTAAGGAGAGGAGGAAGGCAGAATGACTTGATCTCTTTGGAAGATGCGTATTTTAGAGAATAAGTATCATTTGAACTGAGTATCAGAGAAAAAAATAAGACTTAGTTATGTATTTCTAGGATTGAAAAGCATTTGGATGGAGGAAACAACATCAATGTGAAGGTATTTAGGCAACTAATAATTCAACATGATTAAATAAAATAACAGATAAACAGAAACCATTTAGAAAGGTAGGCCAGGGTCAGATCATTTAAACCTTGAAATTCAGACACTTTGGACTTAATGATAACGGTATAGTCAGTGGGGAGCCAATGAAAGTTTTTGAGCAAAGGGTCTGCTCCAAGGTAATGAGTCTGCCAACGCCATGGAGGTCAGTTGAGGAAAAGGGTCATTGAGACCAGAGAAGGGGTCTGTTAGAACAGTAGAGAAAAAAACTGAAGTAAAGTTATACAAACAAAGAAAGAAAGAAAGGGGGAAAGTTAAAAAAAAAATTACAAGAGTGGAATGAGCAGTTCTGTCGATTGTGAACACACAACAGGTTAGTAACAAAGGGATATGAACATCAGTGGCTCAGAGGTTACTGGGTAGATACTAAGTCCCAGCCTGACGGACCTGGAACACAGATGAAGAACAGGTTTTTGAGGAAAGATGAGTTTTATAGTGTTTGGAGGTGTGAGAGGATCATTCACATAAAAACATTTTTCAGAACGTTGGACCCTTGACACGCTTCTCAGACCTCTATGACATTATCCTTATGACCAGCCCATCTCTCTGAATGTTCCTTATCTGCCTACCTTTAGATGGTGATAATACTCTGAATTGCATCTGTAAGCCTCTTTTCTTTTTATTCTACTCCAGAGCTTCTTAACCATGTTCCAAAGCACAGGCTTATTGAGCAACTGTCCCCTGCAGCTCTCACAGTGGCCTTCCCACTTACCCAGCTGTGCCATACACTGATCAGTCTCCACATATCATGACATAGAAAAGGTTGGAGAGTGGTGCTGTATATACTTTGCATTTCTTTTTCTTTTCTTCGTCTTCTTTTTTTTTTTTTTTTTTTTTAGGGACAGAGTCTTATTTTATCGCCCTCGGTAGAGGGCCGTGGCATCACAGCTCACAGCAACCTCCAACTCCTGGGATTAGGGTATTCTCTTGCCTCAGCCTCCGAGTAGCTGGGACTATAGGCACCAGCCACAATGCCTGGCTAGTTTTTTTTTTTTTGCAGTTTGGCCAGGGTCAGGTTTGAACCCGCCACTCTCAGTATATGGGGCATGTACCCTGCCCACTGACCCACAGGCTCTGCCCAGGTGCTATATACCTTCTTCCTGGGAGATTTTGGCATCTGTAACTTCTAGTCACATTTTTACAACTCAAGACCATTTAGGCCCCATGCATGGTTATACAACTATACTAAATGTCTTAATTTAAACGTGAAATAGGCATTATAAATGGCAGCATATGAAAAGTTCCCCCTATCATTCCCTACATGTTAATCTTCCCCCCTTAATTCTTTTTTTTTTTTTTTTCTTTGTTTCTATTTTTCTTTTTTGGGGGGGACAGATTCTCTTCTGTCACCCTGGGTAAAGTGCTATGGTTTCATAGCTCACAGCAACCTCAAACTCCTGGGTTCAAGTGATCCTCTTGCCTTAGCCTCCTGAGTAGCTGGGACTATAGGCACCTGCCATAACACCCAGCTAATTTTTTTTCTGTTTTTCTTTTTTTCTTTTTCTTTTCTTTCTTTCTTTCTTTCTTTTTTTTTTTTTTTTGAGACAGAGCCTCAAGTTGTTGCCCTGGGTAGAGTGCTGTGGCATCACAGCTCATAGCAGCCTCCAATTCCCGGGCTCAAGCAATTCTCCTGCCTCTGCCTCCCAAGTAGCTGGGACTACAGGCGCCAGCCACAATGCTCGGCTATTTTTTGGTTGCAGCCATCATTGTTGTTTGGCGAGCCCGGGCTAGATTCGAACCTGCCAGCTCAGGTGTATGTGGCTGGCGCCCTTGCTGCTTGATCCACAGGCGTCAAGCCTTTTTTTTTTTTTTTTTTTTTTTTCCAGTTATTCATAGAAAAGAGGTCTTACTCTTGCTCAGGCTGGTCTCAAACTCCTGAGCTCAGGCAATCCACCCGCCTTGGCCTCCCAGAGTGTTGGGAGTATAGGCAGGAGCCACTGCACCCAACCTCCACCTTAATTCTTGATAATGCCACTATCACCACCTACAAACTTAGAAAATGGAGTCATCTTAGAATTTATTTCACTTCCAATATATGCTTTTTCTACTTCCTAAAGAATATCTGACCCCAAACAGAGAAGGGAATGTAGTTCTATACATATAGCTTTTCTATTTTTCCAGTCCTTATTGAACTGAAAAAACATAGGCACACTGGGCTGTGTAGGGACATAAAGTTTCAAAATGTGTGCGTTGATTCACGCGTTCCTTGACGATGTTTTGTCTTACCCTTCTATGTAGACTTCTTTCCTTGGATGTTCCTTGATCTCTTCTTCTAGCCTCAACTTCAAAGAATATGATTTAGCCAGAAACTCCATCAAGGGATTGATGAGTGGTAGAAGCTTAAATATAAATTCCTATAATATATGTGTCCAGGATTTTGTAAGCTTGAGTCCGTTAACAAAGATAGCAATTTAGTTTTACTTTGTCTCCTCTGTTCTTTAGACACTAATTGGGACCTATAGATAGGGACTAGAAAGAATTAAAACAGAAATTATCAATTTTTTTTTTTTTTTTTTTTTTGAGACAAGGTCTCGTTCTGTTGCCCAAGCTAGAATGCAGTGACACTATCATAGCTCACTGCATCCTCGAACTCCCAGGCTCAGATGATCCTCCTGCCTCAGCTTCTCAAGTACCTGGGAGTACAGGCATATATACCATACCCAGATTTTTTTTTATTTTTTGTAGAGGCAGATTTTCAATATGTTGCCTAGTCTAGTCTTGAACTCCTGACCTCAAGCAATCCTGCTTCAGCCTCCCCAAGTGCTGGGATTACAGGCATGAACCACTCCTCCTGAATTGACTTAAATATTAAGGAATTTTGTTGGTATACATAACTGGTAGTACAAAGGCAGGTCAATCTTTTAGCCAAGGTTTGATCAGAGCTCCAACTCTTTACTTCTATAGTTAATCTTTTTTTTTTTTTTTTTTTTTGATACTACTACCTGTTTACATCAAAGTCAACTTAACTTTTTTTGACTTTGACTCCAAAGCCAAAAAAAATCAGCCACTTTGTTTTCATAGTGTCTGACCTGAATGGAAAAATAAAATAAAATTCTTAGGAAGATGAAATGTTTTAATTATACTTTTCTAAAAATATTTGCATCTAGGTGACTCTAAACAACCAGTGAATGGCCTGACTGAGATACATCCACCTGCTGACAAAAACACAGTGGCATCCGAATCTGAATGTCAGGTTCCTGTACAGAAGGTAAAAATTGTGTTATTTTTCTCACACATCTTGAAGGGATTTAAAATTGAGTCTAGAAGTGGCACGAGGTATTTTAAGCCCTAACTTGAATAAGTTGGATTTCTAATCCTAATTTTTAACCTATGTAATTAAAAAAAACACTGTGAGGGATACTCTCTCTCCACCAACTACCATCAGTCTTCATGCTTGTGTTAAATTGCAGATCTGTATTGTTGGTATTTGCCGGCTATCCATATTTTAAAGCATGCCATAAAACTATCTTCTAGTATCTACTCTAGAGATATCTGGAGGATTTTCTAACAGAACCTTACGTGAGCTTAATCTTCAAACTACACACTGATAACATTCTTTGAACAAATATTCCAGATGTTTGGGATACATTAGGTACTGTTCTAGGTGTTCCTAGAAATTGTGAATGGGATATTTACATTATCCTTACCCTTTCCTTTTTACAAGTGCTTCAGAGGACAATTCTTAGCATTAATGTTTAAGATTCTTGTCTGGGGACACTTAGGCAATCTAATGTTTCACCACAGAACACATTACTCTGGCTCTCGGACTGTCTTAGTATCTTTGATTATTTTACATAATGCTCTGCTAATAATTATTATCATTAAAGACCAGCTATGTTTAATGTCAGTGTTCTGTTGTTGATAAGTATGCATAAGAATTATTTTTAAAGTGCCTTTTCTGATAGCCAATACACATTTTTAATTTTATCGTTTTTTTCTTTTACTTAACAACAGAAGTATCCATTCATACCCTTTACAATGAAAAGAATAGTTTAGCAGAGTTTCTTAAATTAAACATTTGATTTACTATGTACTATAATATTTATGTTTCTAATTTAACACAATTAGAATTGTGACTGGCCCAAAATGAAGTTCAGAAACACTAAGAAAATTTTCCAAAGAGCAGAGGTTACAGCAAAAATAAGCAGCAAAACATAAACTGTACATCATATCATTGATACCCGTGCTGCTGGTAGGAGTCAGTAAAATGTTGGAATGAAAGCTCAAGGAATGGCACATCCTTGCTAACCTCACTGTCAGCAGTGTTAACTCTTACTGAAAAGAGAGGCGACAAAAGTTTTGGTGCTAAAAGAAATATTTGAGAATTGGTCTTTATGAATAAATTGCAGCCCAGATAGTTTGAGCATCTTGCCCAAACGCATAGTAAGAGTTGGAATTAAAACAAATTATTTCAACAAACTCCCAGCTTCTCATCTTTCTACTTAGAACCCCTAGCTCTGCCATTCTTTTTTCTCTTATTTACTTTTGACTCAGAAAAATTCTTGCCAAGACTAACTAACCTGTCCATTTCTGTTATTGGTTTTCTCATTGAACAGGTTTATTGCAGAGCTCTCCTGCCATCTCTGTAGCCTCTATTATTATTTTGTTTTATTTTCCTACTACCTGTTTACATCTTAAACTGGATTGGCATTATTGACAGTTTAGGCTGACTATTTTTAAATTTTTAATTTTTTTTAGAGATGGGGACTTAACTGTATTGCTCAGGCTGGTTAAGTAAATAAATTATTATACTTTAAAATTTTCTAGTGTGTCTACTAGAAAAATTTTAAATTACCTATATTACTGTTGGGCAGCACTAATCTTGACCATGGCATATCTTGTTTCAGGACAGCATATAAGTTATATCACTCATATCAGTTAATTTTTTTCTTCTTACCTAAAAAAGGAAAGGCATAGCTCATGTATCAGAGGGTTCTCAACAAACTCCACACCATTCTTAGGGGATAATCTTTATTTCTTTTATTTTCCCTGTAGGGTTCTAAGTATATTGATTACATTGAGTGGTTTATTATTTATTTTTTTTTTTTTGGAGACAGAGTCTCACTATGTTGCCATTAATAGAGTGTCATGGCATCTCAGCTCACAGCAACCTCAAACTCTTGGGTTCAAGTGATCTTCTTGCCTCAGCAAGTGATCTTCTTGCCTCAGTCTCTCAAGTAGCTGGGAGTACAGGTGCCCACCACAACGCCCAGCTATTAGAGATGGGGTCTCACTCTTGCTCAGGCTGATCTTGAACTCATGAGCTCAGGCAATCCACCCGCCTTGGCCTCCCAAGTGCTGCGATTATAGGTGTGAGCCACCATGCCTAGCCTTATATCCCCTGAAGATTAATGCAGTTACATGTATGTGTCTTAAATAGAAATAATTGGTGAACATGCTACTTTAATATAGTCTTAGATGAATAATTGAGTTTAGAGGATCTGTTGCCATGTTTTCCCATTTTTTTTCTGGCTTTAGTAACCTTTTAAGTTTAGTAAAAGTACATGAAGACATTTAGAATCTTAATTTGATCTGTTACTGTATCAAAAAATATAATCTTGCTTTCAAAACTTGGTTGATACATGTAGATTAAGCAGAATCCATTATGTATTTTAGGATATAAAGATTAAGAATGCAGACTCTTGGAAAAGTCTAGGCAAACCAGTGAAAACATCAGGTATAATGAAATCCTCAGATGAACTCTTCAACCAATTTAGAAAAGCAGCCATAGAAAAGGAAGTAAAAGCTCGAACACAGGAACTAATACGAAAACATCTGGAACAAAATACAAAGGAACCAAAAGTATCTCAGGAAAATCAGA